>JANJGK010004035.1:0-50000 GCA_039081455.1 Macrobrachium rosenbergii | reverse complement strand
AGAGAGAGACAGGGGGGATTTTTTCCATCCATGAAGCTGGAAAGATAACCAGACAAAATCTAAAAGATGAAGTAGGGATATTTCAAATGAAAAATTTTCATATGTTTGAACAATATATTTCATGCAAATACTAGTTAATTCTGAAAGTATAATAAGGGACAATGATTTTTTATGAACTTTATGTCATATTTGCCTCAATTATATTGCCTGGTAAGGCTAAATTATTTTGCCAAGGAACTCTTCCAACTCCAGTGAAATAATTCGAGAAGGCTTCCCTGATGTTTAAAGCACTGTTTAGTAGCCGACCTTCGGGAGAGATGGGTTGCCTATACTGTAGTTCGTCGTTTGTTTTGTGAGCCTGACTTCTATTATTGCAACCAAAGAATCAAAAGATCGTTGGGTCATACGTAAATATTCATAAAATTTGTCTTCGTATAAACGAAACTGACAATATAAATTGTAAAATTCACTTCCTTCCCTTCTCTGTTTATTGAAATCGTGAATCCACACTCTTTTGCATAGTCTATCGTCAAGTTTAGCACTTAGGTTTTCGATTAAAAGCAATTTCCTACCCAAACGCGATAATGACGTGCTTGCACAGAAGGATAGCTTCGACTGCTGAGAGTGATGCGTGGGAGGGTGGCGTTTTTGGTGTGGCCATGTGTAGCTTTGACGCTGCTCTCCCGCCCAAGTCGTGCCTCTACCTCAACGTTTGCCGCGTCCGGTGTGGCCTTACCCTCAGAACTTTCATGCTAAGCTTCACTGGTGTTGTTATTTCAGAATTTATTAAAATCTTGACTTTTAATTTTGGGTTTTTTTTATCTTATTAGAATTACTTCTAGCGGTGTGAGAGAAGTTTCCCTATTCTCCTTGTTTTTACCATTTCAAAGTTATTCCTATCTTTTATACAACAGCTTTTAACTTTTCATTTATTCGAAAAATGTCATTCTCAGACTTTTGCTACTGCTTTTTGTCAGTCTAAGAAATTTTTACAAGCAATGAATAACCATTTTTCTTGAGGAGCAAGAAGTCACAGGTACTTTATGAACAAAAAGAGAAGAACGAAATAATCATTTGACGTAGAGTAAAACGAGATGTAACTTTTATTAAGCTAAGCACATCGCCAGCGAAATGGAACGTACAGGTAACTGCCCTGGAACACGAACTCACGTAACATAAGAGGAAAATTACCCAAAATACTGTAAAACTATTACACTCGTACAAGCTTCTCTCTCCCCCTGCCTCTCACTCTCCCTCTCCCTCTCTCGGTTTGTTACTTATTAAATGAGTACATTCACATATCAGTTTATCTATCCATATATATATATATATATATATATATATATATATATATATATATATATATATATATATATATATATATATATATATATGTGTGTGTGTGTGTGTGTGTGTGAGTGTGTGTGTATGTGTATGTGTATATGAATAAGTGTGTTTGTGTGCGTTTGGTTCTTTAACGGATGATGGATAACACGTCCAAATCTCAGCTTCGATTCCAGCAGTGAATTATGTACGTACCTGGTAGTTAGGCGGCCGTAGTAGTAACAATAGCCTGGCAACCTCATTCCAAAATATTTGAAAATCAGTGGACCCAACCATTCTAAATGGAATATATATATATATATATATATATATATATATATATATATATATATATATATATATATATATATATATATGTGTGTGTGTGTGTGTGTGTGTGTGTGTGTGTGTGTGTATGTATGTATATGAGAGGGTATGTGACCTCAGGGACAAGCAGTACGATTCACGCAACACTGAGTTTTCAATGGTGTCCTAACAGGCACATCCAGAACTTAAGCACTAACCAGAAGTCTACTTGTTTTGTAAAGGACAGAGACCCGAAGTGATTGAATGAACTTGTAAATTAATTTGGGGATACTTAGTGATCGGTGAAGACGTGTTTAGAACGCAATAAAAAGAACACTTGATGAAATATTTTATTGCTAAAGTTAAGGAGTAAATTTATAGCTACCAAAGTTTAACGGACAAATTATTATCATCACTGCCATGTATAGGAGGACTATACTAGTCACTGTACTTTGTGAACTATGTAAATACAACCCTTTGGCAAGGCCTTGAGCCTTTGCTTCTGTTACTGCCTGCAACATTCTTTTATAAGGTCCTTTTTTTCTTAAAAGATATCACATGAAAGCCAGGCTCATTCTTGTAATGTAAGTCTAATTAAAGGAAATTTTTCCAACAAAACATTTAAAATTAATTAATGTGAATTCACGATGATCCGACTCAAGGTCACCTGTGTTATCCATAATGTCCAGTTTTATTGTTAAAACACAAGTAAACATAATCTTCGGAAACATTTTTTTTAAAAATCGCGTAATATTCTGCTAAAATTAAATGCAAAAGTAATTTTAACTATCACTAGAGTCACTATCGTGTTAGATGTGAAGATAATAAAAAATATTGAGAATGTAAAAAAAAATTTGTACATTTCGATATTTCTACCAAAGAAAGTTAGCCAGTATTTTCTCTTTCGTCTAATTTCCTTCAGTGGAAGTGTCCTTGAGAAGGCGAGCATCTTACGTCGACAGAAGGACACCCGCCTTACGTTTCCTACGTGCTGAAGGAAGTGTCCAGCCATTTCCTTGATAATATCCCTGAGTTTATGTGGGCTTACCATTAAGGCGATTGCTTTAACGGTGCTATAAAGCTACCTGTGTTAGTTCTAGTGTCACCTGAAAATTTTATCCTTCAACCATTTCCTTCTGAAGTGTATAATTTCGTCTTGCTTTCCTCTGATGGATAAAAATATCAAAGGTTCAGTTACTAGGAATTGCGTTGTTGGCCTTGAAACACTCGGTTACATTGCTGCTTTAAGTGTTATGATACTCTACTTCAAATTTTTTTTACACTTCAATAGCCGAAGAATACAGAGCGTCCTTTCAAAGCTAATTTGTCTGTTTGTCTGTGAATTCTGAGTTAGCATTTTCATTTAAAAAAACAGCTAGAAAAACTAAGATGAAAAAATTCGTCTGACATTAGCACTGAAGATTATTTGACCTTATTCGCAAGCTTAATTTCTCTTGAAGTGGAAATTAGAGAGGAATTTTATCTTGCTGATTAAAAAAAAAAACGTTTGTATGTGTGCGCGTGTGTGTATGCTTATGTGCCTGTGTATGTGTGCGCCTGCGTGTGTGCTTATGTGCTGGTGTATGTGTGCGCATGTGTGTACGCTTATGTGTCTGTATATGTTTGCGTGTGTGTACGCTTATATGCCTGTGTATATGTGCGCGTGTGTGTATGCTTATGAGCCTGTGCATGTGTGCGCGTGTGTGTAGGTTTATGTGTCTGTGTATGTGTGCGCGTGTGTACGCTTATGTGCCTGTGCATGTGTGCGCGTGTGTGTGCGCTTATGTGTCTGTGTATGTGTGCGCGTGTGTACGCTTATGTGCCTGTGTATGTGTGCGCGTGCGTGTATGCTTAGTTCCTATGCAAGTTGATCTATATTTGTTTGTACATATTCTTTTGAACGAACGAATACTGATGTATGCATATTCTTTTATTTTAAAAACCGATATTCTCTGCTTTCCCACTTATTGAAGAATTTCAAACATACCTTTCTTAAAATTAATGGGACACGCAGATTTCAACTGCTGAATATCGGCGCATTGGCTGAAGTGATTGATTTATCGATTGATTTATCTTTAACCATTTAATCTGTATGAAATAATCCCTTTCGTCAAGGAACTACGTACAGAAATGATTCTGCGCTGTATTGCAGCAATTTTGCTCTATTTGCTAGTACACTGCAAATACCTAGATGAGAAGTACCCAAGTCCAGCCACAATTACTGTGGTTATAATGTGCTCTCAATCGAAGAGTAGTCTGTCTTATTATTGATGATTAGGTCCAAGAAAACTGGTCCAAGGAATGATTGTTACGTGAGACGAAGTTTAAACTTCCGCACGAGATCATGGGGAAAGTTTTTCTTTTGTTAATGCATTTCATGTTCTGTTTCTTGTTCTCATACTAACGCTCGATACCTTTTATATAATTATCATGCGTTAGGAAGTTCCTGGCTGTCTGTTGTGTCTGTGTAGCCTGTCTCAATGATATACACTTATTTTATCTTATAAAAACCAAATACCACTACGTCCTATTTGTCTCTTTGCATGCTGTTTCTTCCTGCCAAGCTGTTATGGAATTGATTTTGTCTAATATATATATATATATATATATATATATATATATATATATATATATATATATATATATATATATAGCTTGTGTGTGAATATGGGTGTCTGTTTTTACCTAATCCGAGAACCTTCAGCATATAATATTACACGTGGCATCGTTCTGCAGTAGGTGTAATTATAGTATATTCAACAAGTGGGAGGCACTGGGGCTAATTTTCAATGATCATTAACTCTCTCATGTCATTACAAGAGACGTTAATTGTGTGAGTCACGAAACTGATTCAGCTTCATTACGCGATCACAAGGGAAGTTATGGTCTCGTTCTACTTTCTACTTTTCTGTAAAAGAAAAGTATTGTGCCGGCTTTGTCTATCCGTCCGCGCTTTATTATGTCCACACTTTTTCTGTCAACACTTTTTCTGTCCGCCCTCAGGTCTTAAAAACTACTGAGGCTAGAGGGCTGCAAATTGGATTGTTGATCATCCACCCTTCAATCATCAAACATACCAAATTGCAGCTCTCTAGCCTCGGTACTTTTTTTTTTTATTTAAGGTAAAAGTTATCCATAATCGTGTTTCTGGCAACGATATAGGATAGGTCACCACCGGGCCGTGGTTAAAGTTTCATGGGCCCGGCACATGCAGCATTATACCGAGTCCACCAAAGATAGGTCCATTTCCGGTGGCCTCGATCGCACGCTGTAGCGGCTGTACAGAAAACTGGTTTGCGCCGAAGAAACTTTGGAGCATGTTTTACTTGTTTGTTAACGTATTCTGTTATTTGCGGCGGCAATCTATTTTTCATACTCAGGTTAACTGTTTTTACATTTTTTTTTCTGGTTTCCAAGTAGTTTTCATGTTATGTATGCATGCATATGCATACACGAAGCATGAAAGGATATCACTGATTTTAGTGTTAAATTTTTTCTTTCTCTTTGCTGCGCGTACAAAAACCGATGGAGTGAACACCTGACTTTTGACCAACGATTTACGTTGAATTATCGTCAACGCGTGAAGCATCTTGCTTAGCTACAAAAGATCTCACTTCCTCTCATCCTGCCTCTATAAGGAACAGGTGGCGGACCAAAACACAAAAGTTATGGTGTGGCAGCCTGTTCTTGAGAATCCAGAATGCCTCTTTCGACCTAAACGGTGAAGTATATATGCTTCTGATTATGAGTACACCGTTATAGATCGCAGCGAGGATGGAAATGAATGAACGGGAGATGAGAAAACGAGATGTGACCTATAAGTACTCCCTCAAAATGTACACCATGCAGTCATATTTTAAGAACAAGAGGGTCTGTACGGAGTAATCCTTTTCATTTGGCTGTAACTGTTCTCTCTCTCTCTCTCTCTCTCTCTCTCTCTCTCTCTCTCTCTCTCTCTCTCCCTCTGTAAACTGACATATTTATTGCAGAAGACATATTTTTCATGACTAGCAGACGATGCGGAGTCTTGTGAAAATAACGTTCGATTATATATGTTAGTTAAAAATCTAATAGGTACATTTAGTGACAAAGGACATTGCCCCTGTTACCTCCGGCACTAATTCGTTCCATCCTCTTTTATAACGACATACTGGAAAACATGAAAAGTCGCGCACTACATGACATGTCCCCGAATGTCAATAAACTTTGCGAGAATGCGGACTCAGCTAACTTTAAAAGCACAAGAACAATACCGAGAGAGAGAGAAGCTGGAAGGAGAGAGAAAAGTGATTTTGAAAGATGGAAACATTAAAGTAACGAATGAAAACTAGTTGTTTTTTCTATTAAAATCACTGGTTCAAGGCAAACACGTAAACTTCTCACACAGCAATTAATTACATTTATTAAAAAAAATATACAGTAGAATAGAATTTAGACCGGAGGCAAAGCGTTGGGACCTATGAGGTCATTCAGTTCCGAAACGGAAATGGACAGTAGAAAGTTTGAAAGATGTAACAGGAAGAAAACCTCGCAGTTGTACTATGAAACAATTCTTAGAGAGGGTAGAAAGTTAGATGGAAGAACGGTAATATGAACGGAGGTACAGTAAAAGGAATGAAATAGATTGCAGCTAGGGCCCGAAGGGACGCTGCAAAGGCCCTCAAGTAATGCCTAGAGTGCACCACCTGAGGTGCACTGATGGTACTACCCCCCCTACGGGGATTAGAAAATATACAGCTTACTGTATCAAAAGTGAATTTCGTTATGAGAAAGCTCCAACGCTGAAAGTTCATAATCGTTGCTGTCAGGTTTTATTTTTTTTCTCTCTCTCTTTACTTTGTTTGTTACTCGATACTGAATGATAACATGGGCAATAATTCAGAAAACTGGAGTCAAATAAAGGAAAATGGACAAAAAAATGAATCTTTAACGAACAGTATATAAATTATCAGTTCCATTTATAAGCAGAAAGGGATGGCGGGGCAGGGGGTTGGGGGAGGGTGTGGTACGAAAAGGAAGAGGGACAGTCCCTTTGTATGGTGACATCCACACAACTAGACAGATAGGCAGATAAACACAGCAGGGAGTCATTACGAAAGGTTCTGAGACAATGAGAGCTGCCTAAACTGTGTTTCACTCCAATAACCTTATTTGCGAAGGGGCTTTAGCACTAATCTCCGTAGGGGGGCTAGTTCCGTCAGTGCACCTCACGTGGTGCACTGTAGGCATTACTTAAGGGTCTGTGCAGCGTTCCTTCGGCCCCTAGCTGCAACCTCTTTCATTCCTTTTACTGTACCTCCGTTCAAATATTCTTTCTTCCGTCTGACTTTCCACCCTCTCTAACAATTGTTTCATAGTGCAGTTGCGAGGTTTTCCTACTGTTACACCTTTCAAACCTTCTTACTTTCAATTTCCCTTTCAGCGCTGAATGACCTCATAGCTCCCAGCGCTTCGCATTTGGTCTAAATTTTATATTCTATTCTATTCTTCAGTAGTAATGAAGTAGAGCAAACATTTTTATTTCCGGGATTTCAACATAACTATAGATCTTTCCACTCAGCACTGCGTTGATTTCATACGGTAATCGTTATCAAAATGAGACAAGATGGACATTTTTATGAATATATCATCACCTCGTCAACAAAAAATAACTGGGAGAATTAAGGGATTACGGTGAAGCCTCTAAAATTACTAAGGTTTTTTTTTCTTTGCTTGATGACTACGATAATGCAAATACGTTCTAACATAACAACCTTATTTTTACTCATTATATCATCCTTTTTTCTCGCAAGACTAATAACTTGAGAAAATTATGATTATATGATGCCTGCCCCGCCAGCGTCAGAGAATATGTATATAAAAGGATTTTCTTTCGCGCAAGAATTATGAGATGCTGGTGTCCTCTATAAACATTTACAAGCTGTGTGTTGAATGATCATTATATCATCTTTCATTATCCATCGACATCATACCATTTAGAGTTCTGTGTATTAGGTTAGCGTCAAGGGGAGTTCATCGCCCCTGAATCCATTCACCCTTAAACCATATTCATTAAATTTTTCTTTCGTATGTTATTATTAAAAAACCAGCTAAAATTTTCTAAATAAACAGAAAGAAGTAAAGTTTAAGCTGAAATTAAAAACAGCGTTCTAGGTTTCGAATTCTGCCCTCTTGTGCACATCATTGCGGATATAACAAGGCCAAGAGAAAGAGAAGTTCTGCTCACTTCCCCCAAAAACCCTCTCTTGGCCTTGGATATAATATTGAGTTTAAAGGTTTTTCTCATGATATGGAGGAAAAAACATTAAATAAACCAAGCGAGGAATAAAACATATCCAACATACATGAACGGCCTCTTACTAAAGCGGTTCAGTGGTAATTCAAATCAGGTTAGAAAGCCTCTGGATTGATAACCTGTCTTTTAGACGATATATCCATTTTCTGTATCTCTTTTAGCTGGAAGACCGTGCAGTGACCCATCTCAAGATGACCAATTTCTCTTGAACATCTAATTCATCTAAAAGGTCTCAGAGATCTTAGTAAGGTTGGCACATTAGTTTCCTTCCTCTTGAGAGAAATGTAATTATAACGTCATGTACTTCTTAGATCGTTGCGTACAAGTGTTATTAACATTTCCCGCAGTCACAGACACCCTCAACTATAAATCTACACATGCCCAAATACAACAAAGCAATAAAATCTTTTCTAGATAATTTCTAGATCAAGAAAACATTCGTAGTCGACCTCCCTTGAGATCTATTCCGACCGCAGATTCCATTTTGTATCCCACAATATCGAGCATCATCTGGCTGGTATGAGGTCGTAAAATAGCTCTATGCCAATTTTGCGATCCCGGATGCACCGGATTTCATCATGATACTTTATGCGTATCTTCAAGGAAACGGTGTCTCGTTTACGGATTGGTAGAGGACGAATGAGTTGCTTCGTCCTTGGAACAGATTCTATATATATATATATATATATATATATTATATATATATATATATATATATATATATATATATATATATATTTATTTATATATATATATATATATATATATATATATATATATATATATTATTTATATATATATATATATATATATATATATATATATATATATATATATATATATATATATATATATATATATTTATATTACATAAAACACATGAATTACTTCGTCCTTGGGACAGATTATATACATATACATCTATATATATATATTATATATATATATATATATATATATATATAGAGAGAGAGAGAGAGAGAGAGAGAGAGAGAGAGAGAGAGAGGAGAGAGAGAGAGAGAGAGAGAGAGAGAGAGAGAGAGAGAGGTAGGTGCATAGAGTTTTTTAACAATCGTTGTTTGGCACTTTCATTATTGTCTATTAACTTATTTTACTGTTGCACCTTCTACCTGAGCTTCATCTGTTACTCTGGATTGTTTAGCTTTTATTTCTCCATTCATTCACATTATGAATTGCGACTAATACCAAACTAGTATTAGCACTGATAAATAATAAAAGCACTAATAAAATAATTCCTTTCTACAAAAAAGTATCTCTCCAATACTCGTTCTTCATTGTACATTAGCTATGACCTTTGACCCCAAGCAAGCAATAATTCTACCAAGTGAATCGAACGCCAATCCTCTCACGTCTTCCATCTTCAACAGTCTTTAGTTGTTTCGCTTGATTAATAACCCTCTCAATTGCGGAATCCCATTATTGGCCCGTAATGAAATCGATACTAATTACCCTCTTATCTAACAAAGAGTCAAGAAACATGGATTAATAGTATCGCATTGTAGAAGTGAACACGGTTATTGAACAACCCTTTGTGCACTGATGCGTGCACGTACTGGAAGGGAAAGGGCAATTACGCAATTAGCTTTGTTTTCCTGACTTTCATTTTTACTTCCCTCCTGCTCTTTCATATCTTCTTCTTTTGTATTCTGTTCCTTTCAGTTTTTTTTTTTTTTTTGGAAACATCAGGGCACAGAACTTTATCCGATATGCTCGAAAAATCCAAGGTGTCTTATAAAGCTTACTAACCCTATCCATAATATAAATTACCGTTTTCAATTTCCTGAATATCAGGGAATATGAAAGGTCATCAGTACCTTAGACTTTTAATTGTACATTTTTCATGGAAAGAACTACTCGATAACCTGCATTATTATTATTATTATTATTATTATTATTATTATTATTATTATTATTATTATTATTATTATTATTATTATTATTATTATTAAAGATAAGCAAAGACCATTAACTTTGCTAGGCAATCTTTCACTGAATATTATTTCATTAGCATGATGCTGACCCAAAGCATTACCTGTATGTACAAGTAACCATCAAAGTATACACCGCATTCGTAGGGATAATCGATAATGGCATGTTTCATATTGTAATAATCATGTGCTTGACCACTAGTTGTTCATAAAAAACACACGCTTAAGCTGAATAAGTTATCTTAGCGTCCTCCATACGCGAATTATATATATATATATAATATATATATATATATAATATATATATATATATATATATATATATATATATATATATATTATATATATATATATATATATATATATATATATATATATATATATATATATATTATATATTATATATATCTATATATATATATATATATATATATATATATATCTGAATTCGACAGGTATATGTTTATACGAGAGGCAAGAGACTTTTATCCTTCTTGTGGTCAGGTCGGCAACGTGACGTCGTTATAATTATGGGACCTACCGAACATCACAACTGCTTCAGATTTCTTGCACTTGGACCTCAAGACTTTGTAGTGACAAGCGTGTCCAGAAAGGCGCTAAGAATTCGAGAAGTTAAGAGGGCATTGTGGCTATTACATTTACATATCTAACTGGTAAAAAGTGACCAGTAGATTCTATATATATATATATATATATATATATATATATATATATATATATATATATATATATATATATATATATATATATATATATATATATATATAACAACAAGCAGGAGTCCAAAGAAGACGACAGTCAACAAAACAGTTGCATATTTATTAAGAAACGTTTCGTGTTACTTAAACACATCATCAGTCTGTAAAATTGAAAAATACACATTAATTCTCTAATTTAAAATAAAAGCTAAATTAAAAAACGGCAGTTAAATTCTTTAAAATTACAACATACATAAAAAGTAAAAAGAAAGGAGATTTTTTCTAAGTCTACCTGATCAATAGAAGGGGAAAGACGAAGTGAGACCACAAGCTCACGCATGCCCAGAGTATACTTAGGCCAAGTGCAGAGGAGAAGAAGACTGTTTTATTGACTGTCGTCTTCTTTGGACTCCTGCTTGTTGTTGTGTACTCCGCCTGAATGTGTGTTTCGCCCTGGAGATGCTTCGTCTGTTGCTTCCCGTACTGTTCCTCCTGAAGTTGCGACTGCGCTCGGCTCACCATTTTGCCCAGATCCTTAGACCTCGATATCCTCCTTCAACCTTGAAACTCGCCAGACAGCTTGAAAAGTTGACCCTTAAGCAAGAGAAAGCAAAATGTGACCTTGATTTTTTATTATACTGTCAGCACAGCGGCATCTACCCGAAATTTGTTAGATTCAAGTTATACAAGACTTCTTTATATCGCACAGATTTCTACCGGAACGCCCTTGATGAACTGCTCTCTAAAGAAATTGCCTACAAACAACGAATCTCTGATGGTTTACGTAAGGATTGTTTGGCACTTCAAGAAAGACTTTTTCGGTTATTATCATTTATTGATGTGATTGTTTTTAAGAAGTTGTTTTTTAAATATGTTAATAATTTTATCTCTGATGTTCACTTGCGCCACCAGAGGAAACTGAAATCTCTAGGCGTTTGTATTCCCAATTTTGATGAGCGTAGCACTTGTATTTTTAACTATTCTGACTATGTTCTTTCGAAGAGGGAAGAGTTTCTTTTATCTTTCGGCCTGGACTTCTGTATTCCGTCATATAGACCTAATTTCTCGTATTTTTACTTTCCTTTTGAGGTGTTGTTCCAAAGACTCAAGGGTTTGAATTGTGCTAGTGCTAATCTCAGTAGCTTGCAACAGAAACTTTCTCTTCTCCTGCATGACACCTATAAGAACTTAAAAAATAAATGGGCTCCCTTCTTTAGAAAGGAAGATTTGGAAATTTTAAGAAATTTAAGTAAAGTGGAAAATATCGTTATTTGCAAACCCGACAAGGGCAAGGGAGTAGTGTTAATGAATAAACAAGACTATCTACATAAAGTTAATTCAGTACTTTCTGATAATACAAAATTTTTACTGATTGGAGAACCTAGCTTCTTAGAAATCTACAGAAGGAAGATAAGATTAATAGATTCCTAGAAAGAGTTAAAGAAAGATAACATCTTAAATGAAGAAACCTTCCAAAAATTGTTTGTTACAGGGTCATCGTTTGGCATTTTGTATGGGCTCCCTAAGATCCATAAGGATGGCATACCTATCAGGCCAATTATGTCTTCGTATAATAGCCCTTCCTATAATATCTCTAAGTACTTAGTTCACTTATTAAATGATTACTCAATATCCCAGTTTGCGCTAAAAAAATGGCTTTGACTTCCAACAACAAATAGTACATCAGGATGGTGATTTATATATGGCCAGTTTAGACGTTGAGTCGTTATTCACAAATGTGCCAGTCTCCGAAACTATTGAGATTATTCTGGACAAAGTTTTTTATGAGAGTGGTGTTATCTTTCACGGTTTTAATAGACAACTTTTTAAGTCTCTCTTGGAACTTGCAGTGCAAGATTCTGCTTTTATTTTTAACAAACAACTTTACTTGCAGGTCGAGGGAGTTGCTATGGGGTCCCCATTGGGCCCTCTCTTCGCAAATTTTTTTATGGCACATTTAGAAGAAGAGTTTTTAAACAACTGTCCCGAATCCTTTAAACCCCTTTACTATAGGAGATATGTGGATGATACTTTTGCCCTATTTAAACATTCGTGGCAATGTCAATCTTTTCTAGATTACGTTAACTCTAGCCATCCCAACATTAGATTTACTATTGAGCAGGAGACTGAGAATACACTAGCTTTTTTAGACGTAAAAATCACCCGCTCTGACCATAATTTTAGTACATCAGTGTTTAGAAAAAGTACTTATACAGGCCTTGGAGGTAACTTTTATAGTTCGTGTTTCTTTTCTTTTAAAATTAATGCCATAACAACTCTAGTTTTTAGAGCCCTCCGTTATACATCTAGCTGGGCAAATTTCCACTCCGAAATTGAATTTTTACTGGAATATTTTACCAAAATTTCATACCCACAAAGACTTTTTTATAAAATAGTTAACAAGATTGTAGCACGTAACTTTTCTGATTCTATTGTGAAATATAATGTTCCTAAACTGACTATGTACGCTACGATACCATTTACGCACTCCGACTTTCTTAGATCCAAAGTCAAACAAATAATTGAAAAAGAGTTTGGATTTCTAAAATTCAATTTAATACCTATGAATCCACTAAAGATTGGCGGCTTTTTTAATTATAAGGACAAGCTACAGACCTTTATGAAGTCCAATATTATTTACAAATTTGAATGCCCAAGATGTCTTGGTAGTTATGTTGGCTCATCAAAGAGAATGTTGCAGGTCCGTTATTATAGCCACTTAGGTCTGAGCTACAGAACTGGCTCACGTATAACTAATCCCGAATTTTCTAGCATTAGAAATCATGCCGTTAAGTGCAAGGTTAATATAGATAAAAAACATTTTTCCATCATGGGAACTACCAAACAATCGGCTTATTTAACGACCCTTGAGTCTTTGTTTATTAAACGTCATGCACCTCTTTTAAACTCCAACGTGTCTTCTTCTCCTCTGCACTTGGCCTAAGTATACTCTGGGCATGCGTGAGCTTGTGGTCTCACTTCGTCTTTCCCCTTCTATTGATCAGGTAGACTTAGAAAAAATCTCCTTTCTTTTTACTTTTTATGTATGTTGTAAATTTAAAGAATTTAACTGCCGTTTTTTAATTTAGCTTTTAGTTTTAAATTAGAGAATTAATGTGTATTTTTCAATTTTACAGACTGATGATGTGTTTAAGTAACACGAAACGTTTCTTAATAAATATGCAACTGTTTTGTTGACTGTCGTCTTCTTTGGACTCCTGCTTGTTGTTGTGTACTTCCGCCGTGAATGTGTGTATATTATATATAATATATATATATATATATGATTATATAATATATATATATATTATATTTATATATATATATATATATATATATTATAATATATTATATATATATCTATATATATATATCCTAAAAAAAGCGCGAAGAATTCGAGAAGTTAAGAGGGCATTGTGGCTATTGTAATTACATAGTGTCTGGTAAAAATGACCAGTAGATTCTACACACACACACACACACACACACACACACACACACACACACACACACACACACAACTATCATTATATATATATTATATATATATTATATATTATATATATATATATATATATATATATATGTGTGTGTGTGTGTGTGTGGTGTGGTGTGTGTGTGTGTAGAATCTACTGGTCACTTTTACCAGACACATATGTAATTCCAATAGCCACAATGCCCTCTTAACTTCGCGAATTCTTCGCGCTTTTTTGGATATGCTTGTAACTACAAAGCCGTTAGATCCAAACGCAAGAAATTGAAGAGACAGTGATGGCCGGTCGCGGGAAACGAACCCACGTTACCTTAATCACAAGGAGTTGCGTTGCCCACCTGACCATGAGAAGGATAAAAGTCTTTTACCTCTCGTACATACATATACCTGTCGTTTTCAGATATATTTATTAGAGTTGGAATAGACTCATCCTCAGTAGATTCTACATATATATTTCAGCCTAAAAAGCAATAAAAACGATTGCCCACTTGGCTACGATGGTGAGGATGTCTATTCCAGCTCTAATAAATATATCTGAAAACGACAGGTATATGTATGTACGAGAGGTAATAGAATTTTATCCTTCTCGTTGGTCAGGTCGGCAACGCGACCTCCTTGTGATTAAGGTAACGTGGGTTCGTTTCCCGCGACCGGCCATCACTCTCTTCAATTTCTTGCGTTTGGATCTAACGGCTTCGTAGTTACAAGCATATCCAAAAAAGCGCGAAGAATTAGAAAAGTTATGAGGGCATTGTGGCTATTAGAATTACACACACACACACACATATAATATATATATATATGTGTGTGTGTGTGTGTGTATGTGTGTGTAAGATGACAAATAGATAGGTAGAATATTATTAATGATGCCTTTTCACGATTTCATCATTTCTTATTAATTTATTGTATATCAAACACGAATAACATACATCTCAGCTGCTTGCTCTCTGCTTCTGAGGAATGGTATATAGCCCTTAGCACATGGAGAAATTAGAAAGGCTTGATTAGATATGCTAATTTATTGTCTCGACAATATATGATTCGAGGGAATTTTCCCACCAAAATCTTCCTTTTCCCACTACTTTAACCAATATGTCTCCTGTCTTACTAGCTCCCTATAGTTTATCTGAATTACTGTTCTTTCTTGTTTCCGAAGAAGGATTTCTTCTCAGCGGGAGCTAGCTTTGCAAGATCATGACGTTTTGTTTTTCCCTAATAAGCATGTGTAATGCTAGCAAATACGAAGGCATTTATCTAATAACATAATATTCAGGCATCTCGCTCGTAAGGGTTGCTTTAAACGTATGACAGTTATGCAGGACCAAGTATAATCTCGGCGTAGGCGATGAAAATTTTTATTTCTTATATTCGTGAATCACCATAATCAACATTCAGTTCGTTTCAGATTGGGTGCAGATTCTCTGAGGTCTATCATAACCTGTAAGTGCATCCTAGTCTTTGGCGAAGGGGAAGTGGATTTAGCAAACATACGAGCTTGATGAATGCTTGTTGCACATCAGGAATAAAAAATGCTTCTCCCCCGTATAATTATGAACAAGCGTCAACACACACTACATGCCTCAACACATTATCGGTTTTTTTCTTTCCTAACTTTCTGTATTTGTATATTTATATTTATCATTAATGAATCATACATGCATTAATTTTTTCACCGTGTTGAATTGTCACTTAATCCCAGAGCAAAATACATTTTCACTTTGGATAAAGAGAAGTATTCATCAGAGTAAGCGAGATAACGTGCTCTCTCTCTCTCTCTCTCTCCTCTCTCTCTCTCTCTCTCTCTCTCTCTCTCTCTCCTCTCTCTCTCTCCTGCGTTATATCAGAAGCCTGTATTGGTTAATTGAAACATAGAGAAAGGATAATTTAATTGTGTGTTCTTTTCAACTAACTACATTAAAAGAGGAACGTTAGCCATAGATAAAGAATATCAGTCACACTTTAAAAAGATAAATTCAAAGGCCAGTTAGTTTTGGCAGTTCTCTGTGAACAAAACAGAAATCATAACTTCATAGGTATCTGGTACCACAACCATTTATAACGCTAGTCATCAGTCTGCCCAAATTCTACCCTTCTCTCTCTCTCTCTCTCTCTCTCTCTCTCTCTCTCTCTCTCTCTCTCTCTCTCTCTCTCTCTCTCTCTCTCGGGGTTTAGTGCAGTCGTCAATAAATTGTTTTCGTTATTGTTGGCTGCCACATAAAAGTACCCTCGTTCATTCTGAGTTGTAATTCACAACAATAAAGTTTAACAATACCTAGTGGTCGTTTGAAGTAATTAGCCCTTGGACGCATGCTAACAGTTTACAACAATAGCTCTCATTACTGATACCATGGCGCAAAAGGTTTTTCACTACAGTGCTGAAAACAGCCGCAGTAAAAAGTATTAAAGATACTATAACACAGATATAAAAGAGTGAAGGGTGCTTGGAAATTGGTGGTGCAATGGTTTGAAATGCAGTGCGAAAAGAATTGGGGTGGAGAAAACCCTTAGTCTCGCGTCTTCTTTTTGCTTGTATTTTTTTTTTTTTTTTGTACTTTAACAGTCAGTGCGCTTGTCTGTTCAGAGATTTCTTGCACATATCCATCCAGTCCAAAATTAGGGATTTCATTTAGCATTACCTCTGTCAAAAACTGTTAACATCTATAGATTAAAACAATAGATCCTATTCAATATGATTTTTATGCGATGGTGTAAGCACAAGGTACTTACAATCATGATTATATTCCGGTAAAGTTGAATCATAGGCGTTGAAATATAGATATATATTTTTTGGTTATTCATAACAAGTGACTCAGCCTGGTTTGGCTGTAGCATTTTTAGTTATTTAAAGTTCGTCAAGCTGACTCAACCTGCTTTGATGGCAGACAGTAGCTTCTTCAGTCATTCAGGATAAATGAAGATGACTCATTCTGGCAAGGCAAGAGTGAAAAACGATGAATCGTCAACATTAAAGATTTTGAATGCTTGTAGTTTACATTCCGGTTGGTAAATGTTATCTAAAGATTAAGTAAGAACAAAAGATACTAGTTAATGTACAATCGAAATTCTCACAAGCGTGTTTAATAATTGGACGTATGTAACAGCACCTTTCTCCCTCTAACTCGAAAGAATATTCCTCCTCCCATCTAATCTCCTCCGATGCCCGGGCACAACTTTCCAATTTATCAACATTTTCCCTTGTCGGGTACCCGCAAAAGTCTAATATATTGACAGGAATTCAGTTTTATTGATTGAAACCCTTCGGCATTAGAAACAGCTACCAGTGATCCTTCCTGTAAGGATTCAAAATATCTTACAAGAACACCAGGACTTTATTTTAGCCTTCCCTTGATATGATATCAGACCGAATGCATCCTCTATACTGGATTGTCTTCCTTGTGTGTGTGCAATCAAAGCCTCTAGGGCATAGAAACAGATACACTGGGAGACTAAATCAGAACAGATTCAGCACTATTGCAGTATAGAACCTAAACACTAGGGAATAGAATACTAGCTATTGCAAAAGGAATTACGCAGATTGAAGGACATAGCCTGGGATATCGAATGTGAGCTATGATGTAATAAGAATCTAAGTCACCAAGGACAAGTTGTTAGCAGCTGAGGAATGAATCAACGGGGAAATTGAATCAAAGTTTGGCCTGGCCTGCTCTCCGTTTCAGTGCCTCAAGTATGCAGCAATATATATCGTGAAACTAATTTCAGTCTCAGCGAAGTTCTCAAAATCTGAATTCATTGAAAAATTCAAGGTCACAAAAAAATACATATTCAAAACCGTTTTACTCATGGCTTCATTTTGTTAACACGGTACCAGCATTCTGGCACACCCCGAGCAACTTGTAATGCAGAAGCTAGCGAAGTGAAGCAATGAAATGACACATTTCAGTGGGGTGGAAACGAAAAACACCCAATTTTCCGTACCCAGCGAAGTGGGTCAACGTCAGAACCACAGACAGTGAGTATTTGATAAATGAATACTGAAACTGCTCGCCAGTGAGCGCGCAATGGTCAGATGTGAATATATTGTGTTTGCATCTTACAGAAAATGCAGTTATGCTATGCACCTGTATTCGTGTGCAAAATGCTTCGTCGTATACGAATTACTTGATATCAAAGTGTTCAAAACAAAGTAAAGACCAGTTTTGGAAACTTCTTTTTGCTTCATTTCCTTTTCAGCAATATCCTAATAATTAAAAATCTTTCGATATTTTGTCTTACCCTTCCAGTAATTTTCTAGCCCTGATTTCTGCACTTCCGCTTCTTTATATTACAAACAGCAACAATAACTTTCACCTTAACCTTTGTCTGGTTTTTTCCCATTTCTTCCTTAATCCCTAGATAACATTTACCGACCTGAATGTAAAATACAAGAATTCAAAATCTTTAAGGTTGAACGTTCATTGTTATTCACTAATACCTAATCAGAATTAATTAGCTTCATTTATTCTGAATAACCATCAACTTCCTCTTTGCCAACAAGGCCTTCTCCTACTTCGTCAACCTAATTTATCTCTCTCTCTCTCTCTCTCTCTCTCTCTCTCTCTCTCTCTCTCTCTCTCTCTCTCTCTCTCTCTCTCTCTTCTTCTTCTTCTTCTTCTTCTTCTTCTTCTTCTTCTTCTTCTTCTTCTTCTTTTTTCCTTTATTATCAGCATCCTGTCTGCTAATATATTCCGATGTTTTACATTATCGTCTGTAATAAAATTTTTATCCCTTCTATCATTATCTATATCTTCCCTGAAAATCAGCTCTATTGCAAGTCAGCCAAAATTTCGCTTTTAAAAAATGGTAATGAGCTCCATAACAAGAGCTTAATAGCCTTAATGTTGATGGGAAAATGACTTACCAATTACCCAGCTAAGTTCTGAACTGAAAACTTAACCGAAGGGAGAGGAGAGCTGTTTGCATTTTTACAATATTAAGTTACATTTTTTACTCAAAGTTTCGAATAGATTTTTCGTCGATTGGAATGACTTCTGTGGCTAAATCTGTAATTAGTTAATGTTTGGTATTGATAATATTAGATATATGAAAGTTTCTTGCGCAAAATTTCATCCTTCACGAAATCATTGCAAAAAAATTTCATTTAAACAAAATGAGGCAAATTACACACAATTTCAAACGTAGATCCATGTGCATCTTTAAAGCTATAAATTGAATTAGAAATACGTTTTTGAATATTAAATAGCAGTTAAAACGCTAACTCATTATAAATATATAAAATCGGTGAAGCAGTTTTTGTAAATAGTTAACATTTCACTTGAGCACCGTGTCTGAACTTGGCTCTGAACAGACGGCGTATTTTTTTTTTTTTGTTTTTTTTTGTTTACTGAACGAGAATTTCATTTAAAAATATTTACAACGATATATTGAGTTCGCTATATATCATACGTGATGTTGTGAGGAATGATGAAGAAACATACCTTTTACTCGGCCGGAAAGCCTTTGCACAACGTTAAATGGGAGCATAAATCAAAATAATGGTTCAACAAAAGTGCTACTTTCGGATATAACTTTCCCACGAGGATAAATAGTAGGCAGTATTTTTAGGCGAACATACATCCTTTAAACACACACACGCCACATAAATATATTATATATACACGATGCTTACAGAGTACGTTAATGTACACTATATTAACGATGTTAGGTTATCGGGTTCAAAAAAAATTTTAGAATGGTATTGGTCGACAACTTTCGTTGTTCAGCTTAAAGTGCAATGGTATTCTGAAAATGGGTTCAGATAATTATTCATGTATTGGTGGTGTATCGTAAGTAGTGAATATTAAATATTCATATATTGGTGGTGTATCGTAAGTAGAGAATGTTAAATATAAATCAGTTGATTGTATATGTCTTCCTTTCAAATTATTTGACAAGGCTCCTGCAAGAAATTGTTTTAAAATTAAAATATTCGGGAGACAGAACTAGGCTTAACCTTTTCCACTTTTATTATATTACCACGTTGGTTAGGTCTCAATCAACTTATTACATATTCAAAGTAAAAGATGATGTCACTAGTATTCTATGAATGTTTCTATTATGAACAAAATTAATTCGGGGTTAATAATTATTAGGACCTATATGATATTATAAGATTTGAGATGCATTAAGGCACTGTCTCTATTAAAAGAGTGGCAGAAGAATATGTACAATACATGCTTGTGGATGAGCTTAATCAAAACAAAATTAATAATTCACAACGGTGTTTTGAACTGGGTTGGTTGTTATAAATCAGAAAAAATAACAAATAAAACTACAAATCATAAATGCACATGCATGAAGCAAGGGTATTTCCTCGCCATATCTGGAAGCCCCTGGATGAGCGAGTTCATTTCTGCAAGACTGAGTTTAAGGTTCAAAGCAGAGAGAGAGAGAGAGAGAGAGAGAGAGAGAGAGAGAGAGAGAGAGAGAGAGACTGGCCCGTTTAGCACTGGGATATAGTCAAATGTTGATGAGTGATTGCCTTTGGAAAGCAGAACTCGCTTTGCATTTGAGTTATTCCGCAGTTGCATGAGCATTGCCCAGATACCGAGAGACCGAGGGATTTTGCTCTTTTATATATTATGCTATTTGACTAAGTATGTGCAAATACAGATATATGGTAAGTGACAACGAGAGATAAGCAAGTAAAAAATGACCCGAAGTTTCTTCAGCGCAATCGAGTTTTCCGTACAGCCGCTACAGCGTATAATCAAGGCCACCGAAAATAAATCTATCTTTCGGTGGTCTCGTATAATGCTGTATGAGCCGCGGCTCATGAAACTTTAACCACGGCCCGGTGATGCCATATCCTGTATCGTTGCCAGAAGCACGATTATGGCTAACTTTAACTTTAAATAATATAAAAACTACTGAGGTTAGAGGGCTGCAATTTGGTATGTTTGATGATTGGAGGATGGATGATCAACATAGCAATTTGCAGCCCTCTAGCCTCAGTAGGTTTTAAGATGTGAGGGCGGACAGAAAAAAGTGCGGACGTACAGAAAAAGCCGGCACAATAGTTTTCTTTTACAGAAAAATAATAAGGAACGAATATCTTTATAATGAAGAAAAAATGGTCAAAACTGAAATTGTCTTTGCATCCTCAGTCTCAACCTTATTGTAAACATTGGTCAGAATGAAAATGGCTGCTCTAAAACTTTCTTCGAAGTGGCCAAGGGAAATTCAACGCGGGGGGAGGGGGAATGGAGGGGGCGGGGCAAGGCTCTAATGGTAACAGACAGCGGTGCTATTGCAGAAGATATTGCTTTGCCTTCCGAGAGATCTTGGTCATTTTTTTTTTTTTGCTTACTCATATATTGCCTTGCAAGTTGAGCTTTCAGTCACTAACATTACAATCGTTTCCAATACCCTAGGTTGTTTACGAAGTCGCTCTCTCTCTCTCTCTCTCTCTCTCTCTCTCTCTCTCTCTCTCTCTCTCTCTCTCTCTCTCTCTCTCTCTCAAGTCAACATAGGCATTAGCTTCACGGGAACGATCCTTACTCATTCGTTCCTTTCCTGATATTGAACCAAGGACTTGAAGACGGCTCTAGTTTCTGATGCTGACTCTTTCTTTTTGTCGATGGGAGTACATTCATCGTTATCATGTTATTTTCATGTAAGAAAAACCGGTTGAATGTTATTTTATAACCAACAGTTTTTCGTGAGTCATGCTGTCAAAACTAGAACAGTTCTGTAACCGTTTTTTTCGCCACGAGCACTATGAGCATAGAAAATTAAGATTAGTAATGGAGTTTTATTCCTGAAGACGCCCTTTCCGCACAGATAGACAACTAGTATTCCGTGTAACTCCCCGTAAATATTGGAAAACAGAAAACGAATATGCAGCGTATGTCCTACCTTTTTGCACCTTGTGGAGGATTACATATGAGATTGGAAACATTTGTATTTCCATCATAACCTTAATGGAAAAAGACGGCAAGCAGCGCGGGCTAAATGCGGCCAGTGTTCTCTCTTCTCCGAGAATAGTGCTAATAAGACGATGTCAGTTGCGACAGAGAAGTTCTTAATTAAGTTATGCTTTTGGCGAAACTTCCGGCAAGCAACGGGCACAGCTTATTAAATGAAAATATCTTACCCAACATCTTGCGTTATAACACAGAAGTAAAACTAAGAAGCAGAGAAGATTCGAATAGAAGAAATAATTTATCTAGCATGAATTCCTAACGCAATGTACCATGCATCGAAATGAGATCCAGAAGTATATAATTAGCTATATACTGATAATAAATTTAAATGTGAGAATTGTAAAAAAAAAAAAAAATAAATAACTGCTCGATATTAACAAAAGGTACCCGATACTGGTCAGAAAAGCATTATGAAATAAAAAAAAATAAATAGACAAATTGTTATTGTTTCTTTTTTTATTTTTCTGTTTCCATTTATGAGAACAAGAATTCTTTTCACGAAATGAAATATGGAGGAAATTCTATCACTGTTCCCTGTGAATCCGTATTTAGCTGAGAATCAGTCAGCTTATTATTCTGCTTTAATATCCTGATTGGAAACTAATATTATTGTTATTGGAAAATAGATTCAGCCGGGCTACTTATCGCCATTTTCCTGTATTTCCTTTTTAGTTTTCTGTAAAAGAAAACTATTGTGCCGGCTTTGTCTATCCGTCCGCACTTTTTTTTTCTGTCCGCCCTCAGATCTTAAAAACTACTGAGGCTAGAGGGCTGCAAATTATGTTGATCATCCACCCTCCTATCATCGAACATACCAAATTGCAGCCTTCTAACCTCAGTGGTTTTTATTTTATTTAGAGTTAAATTTAGCCATAGTCGTGCTTCTGGCAACGATATAGGACAGGCCACCAACGGGCCGTGGTTAACGTTTCATGTGCCGCGGTTCATACAGTATTATACCGAGATCACCGAAAGACAGATCTATTTTCGGTGGCCTTGATTATGCGCTGTAGTTGCTGTACAGAAACTCGACTGCGCCGAAGAAACTTCGGTGCAATTTTTTACTTGTTTTTTATTTTATAGAAAATGAAAACTGGAGCGAGATAGGAAGGAGTAGGGCAGCTAGGTGGGAAGCGGCCACAGAGGCCAGATGCGGAACAGTAAAATAAAGAAAGCATTAGGTCTGGCGGCCGAAGGGACAATGCCAAGGTTGTTTGGTTTGGTTTGGTGCGCCTCGGGTCTTTGCCTTAAGCGTGGTGAGTTGTGAAAGGTAGAGGGAAGCCTGTTGTGGACTTCCGGATTCCGTCCACCCAACGGTGAAAATTGCGAAGAATCTCTAGGTAGTGTAAGGTTCCAGCACCCACTGTCAGCTTCCCCATAGGGGTAAGTGCCGGCAGTGCACCTCAAGCGGTGCACTGTAGGTATTATTTAACGTTCTTTGCAGCGTCCCTTCGGCACGTAGCTGCAACCCCTTTCGTTCCTTTTACTGTACCCCCTTTCATATGCTCTTTCTTCCATCTGACTTTCCACCCTCACCTAACAATTGATTCATGGTGCAACTGCGAGGTTTTCCTCCTGTTACACATTTCAAACCTTTTACTGTCAATTTCCGTTCAGCGCTGAATCACCTCATAGGTCCCAGTGCTTGGCCTTTGGCCTAAATTCTATATTCATTTCAGTTCAATTCAATCCTACTGTCAGCTCGGCGCGCAGTGCTCCCGAACGGGTAACCTTACCTTACCCCAACCGTAACTCCGAATCACCATTAAAAGCAAATGTCATTTGTGCGAAGACTAATTTCGGCGTAACTCGGTTACAGTTGGAATAAAAATGCCATGTAAATTTATTGACTGTATTTGGTATTTCATGATAATGTGTGCTCATTATAAGTGATGAAAATAATATTTCAGACTAGATAACTTCATTTTTAAATAAATAACAATAGCCCAAGATAAAAGGAACTTTTCTATAAGACAATAAGGGTTCAGTTTATCATTCCATCTTCGAAATTGGATCCATCTGACCGCTCTCTCTCTCTCTCTCTCTCTCTCTCTCTCTCTCTCTCTCTCTCTCTCTCTCTCTCTCACTCTCTCTCTCCATAATTAGATTATATTTTCCGAGCTTAAAGATTCTAATAAAATTTGCTGATGATACCTAATTGGGCACGAGAAAAAATAATTATGGAAACTGAGAGTTCTGTATTTATTTTGGAATAAACCTGCATGTCAATGGTAGATGAAAGGAATACAATAAAATCCAAATACTGAAGAGTCATTACAGAAGTGTCGTGAGCTGAATGGGTACAATCCATTGTACACCTGTCGTGGAATATTCAGTTCAATCAAAACTCCGGTCATTAATGAAAGATCCCTAACAAGTCCATTTAAATCTAGGCTTGATATGGCCTCTTCAATTGAATCTCCCTTCTGCAACCCCTCGGGTATATTTCGCTTGGTTGTGTATGTATTGGTTTTGCGGACATTCTTGTCTGGTGTAACCAGTCAAATATGTTTTTTGATGAACATATGAATATAGAATTTAAGCCAAAAGCCAAGCACTGGAACCAATGAGGTCATTCAGCGCTGAAACGGAAATTAACAGTAAAAGTTTAAGAAGTGTAGCGGGAGGAAAACCTCGCAGTTGCACTATGAATCAATAGTTAGGAGAGGCTGGAAAGTAGGATGGCAGAAAGAGAATATGAAAGGAGGTACGGTAAAACAAACGAAAGGGGTTGCAGCTAGGGGCCGAAGGGACGCTGCAAAGAACCTTAAGTAATGCCTACAATGCAACCGCATGAGGTGCACTGACGGTACTACACACCTACGGGGTTAATGGACATGTGAATGCTACGTTATGTCTCAAAGATAGCTGGAGAAAATACTGTTAGAAATATACTAGCCTTTTTTAAATGTTACTTTTTTACTTGGGTACGAAAGCTTCGATAACCTTATCAGAAACTTCGAAAGTTGATGCAAACGTCTTTTACATACCAAGTAAATCCTCAGCTTTTTCAAGCCTCTTGTTGGTTCGAAATTTATATGCAAATTATTCTGTCAAACGAGTAAGATTGCTTTTTTAAATACTGGAGAGCGGTGCGCATCAAGTGCATGGTAGACTTGAAACTGACATTGTCCCCATGATTATTTGTGTGGTTATGAAAGCGGTTTACGTAATTAATTTTGTTATTTGTAATATATACATATACACACATGTATATATATATATATATATATATATATATGTATATATATATATATCTCAGAGAAGCTAAGGAACGTGATATATATATATATATATATATATATATATATATATATATATATATATATATATATATATATATATATATATATATATCTCAGAGAAGCTAAGGAACGTGATATATATATATATATATATATATATATATATATATATATATATATATACATACATACATACATACGTATACATATACATGCATGTGTATATGCTTAAATATTCATATTGCATAATGGGCATCTTGTACGTTAAAACACGTTGCCTAATACTATGAATATATTTGTCTGATATTAAAATACTTGTAAAATCAACAACCACGGTAGTAATATGAGGAGGTAATCAACGTATGACATTGTGTATAGAGAAACATCACTATAAATTGATTTCGTACATAAAATACGTGTGGCAAATCGTAATGAATTATTTAATCAACTTTGTTACCAGGAAAATGATAAATGTTACAGAATATTACGAAATACACAAATGAAAGGGACTTGCTGTTGTAAATTGCGTCAATAGTAAATGCTGCAGTGCGTTAGAAAATTCACAAATAATTGCAATAACATAGACGTGAATAAACCCTGCTCAGATTCAGGCCAAACCATATTCATGAATAGGAAGTCATTCAATAGACGTTTCCTCAAAGGAAAATAAATATAAAAGCATCACTTCTATGGACGACCAGGCATTTGACCTCTGACCTAGAATCAGCTGCGATAAAGGACATTGTTTTAAGTATTTTACTTTACTTCTTGCAAAGGTATTAAAGGTTCTGGGTCTTATGTTACGTCTGGAAATGTCAAAGGAGAACAATCCCCCTGAAAGCGTTTTCTGTACTGAGGGCTTCTACGAAAAGATTCAACGAATCCCAAGCGTTATTTTCTATGCTACGAAGACGAAGACTTGAATCATATGGGGATATGCGATTTACATGAAATCTGATAATAAAAGGCAAATTTTACAATCTCATATTTGCATATCTTCATAGTTCCCCTTTAAAAGAGGTATTTAACTGAATTTCTCCCCATGCTGTCACTACACTTTAATGGGCAACCGGATATTGACTACATTAGGTTTATACCTAAGTTTAACATAAACTTATATCAAGACAAATCGACCCCAAGAGGAAACATATCCAGGTACTCCCAATAACAGAGACCAGATCGTTTCTATAGATTGTATCCACATCCCTCCCGAATCCTCTTTAATCTATGACAAAGCCCAAACGACCGCCATCTCTCTCTGAAACCGACCTTTCCTCATCGCCTTCTTGCCATATTGCATCATCCCCTGTTCGATTGTGTGTTGCTATGCGACATTTACAGATGACATGTTGGGGTGGTCATTTTTTTCTTTTTTTATTTTCGTTTTCGACATATATGTAACCAAGAAAAGCTTGTGCCTTGAACAAGGATGCACTTGAATGGATGCCGTAATCTCTCTCTCTCTCTCTCTCTCTCTCTCTCTCTCTCTCTCTCTCTCTCTCTCTCTCTCTCTTACGTCATATTATCACAGAGTGTTTTAGAGGAAAAACAAGGGTGACAAAACCTCATCAATATGCGTTTCAAGCAGGAGTAGCAAATTAATTAATCATTCACTAGTAGGCTCTCTCTCTCTCTCTCTCTCTCTCTCTCTCTCTCTCTCTCTCTCTCTCTCTCTCTCTCTCTCTCTCAAACACACACAAACACACACACACACTCACGCACATACATACATACATACATACACTGAAATACTCTGCATCAATGTGCCACCACACGGTCACCATAACTCAGTGTGTTGAATATTTAAAGTCAGGCCACCGGAAGTGGAATCCCCACTAGATAAATTCATTGCCGTGAGGGAGAGCGTCCTGACACTGTGGAAAATGCTACAGATATACACAGACACAGACACGTCTCATAAACAGTTCATGTAAGCGATATCTATTTTAAGCGTCGTTGGCTTTTGTCGCTATTTGGATGTGACAGCATGGGAAAACCAGAGGCCGCTGAAACATGACCTCGCAGACTTCACTCCCTTACTGCCTTAAATTTGGTTTGAAGTTGCCTTGAATAAATCGTCATATTAATGCCTATTAATAACAAGTAAACTTCGGCGCAATCGAGCATTCTGTACAGCGTATAATTAAGGCCTCCAAAAATAGATCTGTAGGTGGTTGCGGCCCATGAAACTCTCAGCCGGCCGTAGTGGCTTGTCCTATATCGTTGCCAGAAGCGCGATTATGGCCAACTTTGACTTTAGATAAAATAAAAACTGCTTAGGCTAGAGGGTTGCAATTTGGTATGTTTGATGATGGACGGTGAATGATCAACATGCCAATTTGCAGTCCTTAAGCCTCAGAAGTTTTTAAGGTCTGAGGGCAGACAGAAAAAGTGCGGACGGACAGACTAAGCAGTCACAATAGTTTTCTTTTTAGAAAACTAAAAAGCACATTACAAATTTAGCAGGAAACATTTTCCTAAATAAACTGCGATAGAAATAAGGCCACAAGCAAAACACTACAGTTCGTAATAGAGGGGCAGGAGCTGTTCATACTCTTAAGATCTGACAAAAACCAGATATTTATCAAATTTATGCTGTCCCCTTTATGCATCGTGTCACTCTTGAACTACACAACGTACCCGGAATTTTATTCCACTCTCAGGGCGGCACGAGAGCTCTTTTTCATATACATAATGTTAATAAGAAAAAATTAGAAATATTTAATACTGGAAGTTAACTACAGTTTTGTCGGTTGATAAATCGGCTCTCTCTTGATGACTTTGGTTGTTAACTCACCCCTAAAACCTTACCACAGCAGCAATGCTTGTGGATTTGGAAGATCCACTTGGGAAATAATTCGATAAACTTGCTATAGTTAAGAAAGTAAAAACTATAGACCAAACAGTCAAATTCCTTCTAATGTGAAAAATTTCCCAAGAAGTAGAACGTACTTTAAGGCCGCTGTTTACTTGCTATGCCTCAAAGTCGAGGGTTGTCATGGCAACAAGAGCAAATCTCATTAAGTCCTTACCTTGCCGTCCATATTGCTGAAATTTTCAATTTTTTTAAGCTGAATTTATTGCAATATAACACTCTTTCACATGAAGTGAGGTATATCACATTTGTATCTTTTTGGTAATTCTGTGACTGGAATTGATTCAATTAGGCATTTCAGAGAAATAAATTTGTCGATATTTTTTTGAAACAGGATATTAAGTAATTAAACACACCTTTATACGTCAGACATTCAGCGCAGAGTCTGAGGAAAGGAATAATTGAATAACTGGAGTAGAGAGGGAGAGAAAAAAATCATTAAGAAAGACCGCCTACTGCTGTGTGCTACTTACAGCTTCTTTGGCCGTTTCAATATTTTTGCCTTCTTCGCGCTTTTTTATTCTGCATCAGATACACATCGTAAGACCTTTTTCTTGGCAGTGAGGTCATCTTAATCGGCATATAGACAAATTAATATACACGTTTGCTTGCCTAGGAACGAGACTCCCCATCTTACCCATAGCCGATACTGAAACATTTTTAAAATAACTCTCTTCAGCAAACTTGTCGGTCTGTTCGCGTTGTGAAAGGTCTGAGAGATTTTCCTGTCAGTTAGACCAGTATTCCTCGAAATGGAGCCGATATTTGTGAAATTTTAACCTGTTTCCCTTTAGATGTGAAAGCCCCTTAGTTTGTCGATCAACACTCTTTAAAATTAATTGATTTCTTCGAAAGATTTACGAGTATTCGTTTAAACAGAAAGCCTACGTTCATAAAAATCTGACCGATATTCACACAAATAGCGCAGATATTCAAGCAAGTTAAATCGATATTTTTTTTATGTGCCCGCTAAGTAAAAGTTTGAGAATATTTTTTTAAGCCAAACGGTTAATAATAGTTTATTGATATTATAGGATGCATATCCTTTTTTACAATCCGCGCCCGTACCTACCTCTCTCTCTCTCTCTCTCTCTCTCTCTCTCTCTCTCTCTCTCTCTCTCTCTCTCTCTCTCTCTCTCTCTCTCTCTCCATAGCTTTTCTTTTTTCAAAAAGAATGTCGTGTTATCAATAATGCTTGTTATTGATTTTTTTTTACTTTATATTTTTATTCCTGTCGTTACTTTCATGTTGTTACTTCAGAGATGTGCACTCCCCAGTTACTGAAGTCTCGTTTTTAATATTTTTCTCATGACACTAATAATTATTTATAATTACTGATATGATTTAATATTTATTAGAATGTTCCCCATTATTAATCTTGTCAGTTTTGCAAGTTGCGTACCTGTTCAAGAAAATCCTTAAGCGCTGTGTAATGACTAAGTTTCATCATCCATTCGAGCGGATTATAAACTGCTATCAGTCTGACTTGTCTAGGGCACTTCGATTCAAAGGCCATTACTTAGGTGACTGGTTGGTCGGGATGTTGGGTAAATTTTCTGGAATGCAAAGTAAGTCGCAGGGTACCATGTACTCACATTTCCAAAGACATTTATAAATTTTTGGTCTGGTCGGTAGCGCAGCGCCCTCATCTCTCCTCACTCGAGAAGTTCCAGTTTCGATCTCAACTTGAAGTAGTTATACATTTCTAACATCCACACGTTATTGCGTGAGGATTTGGAAGAACAATAACGAATGTATCTTCATTCCGCCTCATAACCTTCGAAAAGAATGCTCTTTCTCCCATGAAAATGACCATTACATTGCTCGATGTGTTTTGTTTATGGGTTTTTAATCATGGAATGGTGTGAGCTTGTGAAACCTAATGAAGCAGAAGGAAAAATAATGAACGAGAAAAGTAAATGCATTTGTAATATTCGTGGTTTTCAATTTATCCTCTTTAATCCCCATAAAAAAGAATGTTGCGAAAACCAAGACTGAATGATTTCCCTCATTACGTTGGAAGCTTGAATGATGAAGAATCTGGTTACATCTTAACTGGCACTTCTGAACTGGATATTGAGATTTCCATGAAGTTTGGAGCATCATAGAGAGCTAAGGGTCACCAGATGATTAAAGCTTGAGCATACCAATTCTTCTTTTTTTAATACCTCCAGTAAGGAGGCTACGTATTTAGCTCCTTTTTTATGCCTTCTCCCCTGTCACTCTGCCTCATTTATTTCTCATTTTAAAAGAGGCATTTAAATTAATCAGCCTTTGTCTAGACAAGGAGAGATGCAGGAGTATGGTCTGCATCTCGCAGCTTATGTAAGTAAAAAGGTTTTAAAATATGATGCTGACGTTGGGTTTAGCATCATTTTCGAAGATGAGGATCGGAGTGGCTCCTTGTTCTTCTGCTTTACAGTTTAACGTTTGCACTATATCCTCTTGTAATACCGAAACATAGTTTAATCTGTGTAGAAAGGAAACCTAGATTTTTTATTGGTTCCTTAAATATTTTGCTAGCTTTGGAGAACGTTAACTAGAAGCCTCTGCTAATATCGGAAAAGTGAGAGTTCTTTCATTAGGATATTGTCATGTAAAACTTGGCTATTGCTTCCCTTTAGGTTTAGGACTAAAGAGAGATCTCAGCCCTAAACAGTACTTCAGGACTGACTCCTTTGCCACACAATTTCTCATCCCTTGTTAAAGGAGAATTTAAGGAGACCTAGCATCATTTGTTAAGATTCTGATTGGTTAAAACCAGAAAATTATTGAAACTACTGTGTAATCAGCTTTCCTAAACAGATAAAACAATAATTTATGCCAAGGTGACACAACTATTAAGTGAGGATCAGCTGCGATTTTGCAATGGCTCCTTGGTTTCCATTACTTTGAGGCATTTTGTTAGTGAAGGGGTTGTTCCATCTCTGAGTGCCGGGATGAATATGGTAGTCATCTTCCCCGGGTGACTGCAGAGTTTAGCAAAGCTATGAATATTCTGGCATACTTGCCAAAATAATTGTATGGCTTTGACTGGAGGATTTTTGTATGTATATAAACACGGTAGTTATTTGTACGTGTATGTGTATCTTTTATTTTGAAATGAAAATAACCTATGCTCCTTTCGGAAACAAAACAAAACAAAAACAAAAAAAATACATAAGAAGTATGCCTAGCTGGAACAAAAGCTTAGTTAAATCTTTCCTCTAATCCTTTCTGTCTGGAAATGACAATAAAAACGTTTTTGGTAAAAAAATATTATATACTCGACTTCTCAGACAGTTCTTTTAAAGGACTTCCACATCGTCTGGTCAATGGCATGTTTCGCCATCAGCGAAATTTTTTATTTTGATCTAGAGGGGGTTTCTGTTCCTAGGAAACTAAAGTATCTTTAACCGGAAGTTTTGAGACAAAGGAAGTTTAGTTGTGGCGAACTTTAAGCATCTTGAAGGTGCGAAGGACTCTCTCTCTCTCTCTCTCTCTCTCTCTCATTTCTACATGATTAAATTTTTTATTTGATTTTTAGATATGTGCTTTATAAAATATACGTACATAAATACATGATTACATGAGTAATGAGAAAATAAATGAAAATATATTTCAATACCCTTTCCAGAAATGCAGATTATCTAATCTCAAATTGACACAAGTGTTCAATTACCCGCAAGTACTAGTGCCCCCCGCCTTCCGCTATGAGGCAAGCAACCTCATGCATATGAATTCTATTTAGCTCATGTTAAGAGGAGCAACAATATTACCAAAGAGTCTCTTTGCCCAACTCCTGACTTTTCCCTAGAGCTTTGTCTCCCAGACTGCGTCTCGATCCTAGAGTGAGAGAGGGATATATAAGGATTTAACTTCTCAAAGGGTCTTCAGAATGGAAGGAAATTACGCTGGGTTTTTCAGGGGTTCGTCTCTTTGTCCTAAACAGTTTTGTTTAATGAGAGATAGACCGGGAAAATTAATTGGTTTTTCTCCAAAGTCAGTTCCTTTCATTTTAACAAGAACGGCATCAGATGATTACACCAAGGATTGAATACACATGATCTGAGGTTTTTAAATTGGTGCATGCAGACAAGACATATACTGAAGTAAGTGAAATTGCCTCGAGGTGTACATAGAGTAAAAAAAATTGTTAGGCGAGGTAAGGGGATAAAAATATCGTTATGGTTTGACCATGCTAAGATAATGGAAGAAATTAGTATGAAGGATCTATGCAACAAAACAAGATTAAAACTTAAGAAGATTTAGAAGTGTTAGAGATAAAATAAATAAGTAAAAAATGCTCCGAAGTTACTTCATCGAGTTTTCTGTGCAGCCACTGCAGCGTATAATCAAGGCCACCGAAAATAGATCTATCTTTCGGTGGTCTCGGTATAATGCTGTATGAGGCGCAGCCCATGAAACTTGAACCACGGCCCGGTGGTGGCCTACCCTATATCGTTGCCAGAAACACGATTATGGCTAACTTTAACCTTAAATAAAATAAAAACTACTGAGGCTAGAGGGCTGCAATTTGGTATGTTTGATGACTGGAGGGTTGATGATCAATATACTAATTTTGCCGCCCTCTAGCCTCTGTAGTTTTTAAGACTTGAGGGCGGACAGAAAAAGGTGCAGACAGAGTAACGTGCGGACGGACATACAAAGCCGGCACAATAGTTTTAATTGACAGAAAACTAAAAACCACCGACATTGACAGAAAAGCACACAGCAAGTGATATTAAGCTAAAGATGCAGTACAGCGCACAACATAAGTTAGTAATAAGAAAGAGGAAACTGTCGATGAAAACTACTTCAAAACAGAAAGTATGAAAACATGAATTTCAGCCTTCTTTCGTCAGTTACAGAATGATGAGTCCGATCCAAAGTCGATAGGCAACGCCTTCGGCTTCTTCTCTGACAAAGTCCAATTCGCCTCGGTTGCCTTCCGGAGAGAGTTATTTAGCCTGCCAAGTAGTTAGTCAGTTGTGATGGGTTTTTCGATCAGCGAAATTAAGTTACGTTGGGACAAGTCAGTCCTTGGATGGGGCTCTATGAGAAAAACCAGATGATGGCGGCAGAAAGCCCTTTGAACATCCACGGAGCAATGCATTAAAGTGATATCATGCGATAAATACTCAAAACCGTAGGGGAAACAACTTCTGGTGACATTTCTTCAAAAGAGGAAAAGGAGTTTGATTATATGCACACACACATACACACACACACACACACACACACACACACATATATATATATATATATATATATATATATATATATATATATATATATATATATATATATATATATATATATATATATATATATATATATATAGTATATATATATATAGTATATATATATATATATATATATATATATATATATATATATATATATATATATATATATATATATATATATATATATATATATATATATTCGCCATGAAACAGCTAAATGTAATTTCCGAACCAAGCCACCACTGAACCTGAATAATCCACAACCAGCTGTCATTCCCGTCATGTCAAAATGAAACAACATATAAATCCTATTGCATTACGCCGAGCAATAATTACCCGTTGTATTTCATGTAGCTGCAGCCATCCAGATCAACAGGAATAATTTACATTCTCCCCAGTCAGTCGGCAGAATGACCTAGTATATACCATTCTCATTAAAACAAATGTGCATGACGTCATGGATGAATGTAATTGACGTACTACCTTTAAGGTATGACTTTTATGTCAGGTCATTCTGTATTTCATTTCGTGATTTGATACAGTGCAGTTCTGCTTGACTTTGATACATGAAATGGGTCTGGTATGTGAATGAAACTACCAATGCTAATAAGTCAGTGATGACGAGTAATTTTGTTTATCACGTTATTTTCATAGGGACAAAGGATGTACAACCTTTAAGCGTCCTACACAAGGTCGAATTTACCGCTTTTATTTTTTTAATGTCATGATTTTACTGAGGCTGGATACAGTTTATATTTTGTTCATGTTTATACATACATGTGTATATGTATATATATATATTATATATATATATATATATATATATATATATATATATATATATATATATATATATATATATATATATATATATATATGTTTGTATGTTTATGTGTGTGTCCGTGCTTGTGCAACTGTGTGCGTTGAAACATGATCCCAGTTTTATAACAATTAGCAGAGGCACTATTTTTTTTATGCTAAATTTATCTTTCACCGAATAAAAATTGGGATGGCAAAGAATACATTTGCATTTCATCGGACGATATCGGTTATGATAAACGTAAATTTCTGTATTCTATTTAAACCATTACAAATTCCTGAAAATTTGAGTAACTGTTTTCCGGCGATGTTCGACCATCCCTAAATACTGTCTTTCGGCGTACATCGTCCATGGTTATGACGTCAGTGGAAACAACTTACCAGTAACTAAAATTGTTTATGTTAGTAATACCTGCGGCGTCCCGGAGCCTTTTTTTTTTTTTTTTTTTTTACTGTTCTCATTGGCACTAGTGATTTCTCCATCTCCCCATTTCATATTGTGTTCCTTAAATCCACGTCGGGGAATTTCTAGAAAGTATTTTGATCTGCAGACAAAATATGCAAATAATAACAACTTCAGTTATAATAAAATGAAAATCGACTAAATTACACTTCAGGCAAATGAAGCAGCTGTAAGGTGAGCTTGAACAAGGATTTAGAGTGCAGAGAGAATGTTAAGATGTTTGTAAATAAGATCTTACTCCTATTTCTGTATTTGAGTGCAGTTCCATTGAAACTGGGGAGGTTTTTAATTGCCAGCAAAAACTATTTTCTCGTCGTCCTTTGTAACCTACGACATCATTGGAGGGTACCCTTCATTTTGGAGGCTCATCTGTCTAACCCTCTCTCTCTCTCTCTCTCTCTCTCTCGCCTTGTTTTAATTCCTGGAGAACTGAGATAACCATTTTTATTTGCCAATGAACACTTTCTAACATCTATCGTAATCTATTTGAAAATGGTCGGTGTTGTGTTTGGATGTTTCTGTGTGGAATACGTGTTTTTTTTTATATATTTCTATGTAATTTTTCTTGTAGTCAGTGTTTGCAAGCTGCTTAATGCTGCCATATTCATATATTTTTTCCGGTAAATTTCTGTATAAGCATAGCCAAAGCTGTGAAACAGTTGTTTTTATTTCTTTGTTTCTGGATTCGACACCTCTGTTGCCGAACCTTTTGGGTCAATGATCATCTGTCATATGATCACGCTCCTTGTAATCAAGAACCCGCAGCAGCAACAACAGCAGTGATGATGATGATGATTACAAAGATAATGCTAGGATTCGTATTTATATGTATTGACGACGCAAGTTGGGTGGGAGTCCTAGTGAAAGATTTATTCTATTGGAAGGGAAGTTAAAATGGGCAAAGAATAATTTAAATATGTTTTGATTAAGATTATACAATCTAGATATCATGTCGTCCAACGCTCGGGTAATAGTGAATAATATCAGCTTTTTAAGTGAAAAATATTCTGAATATTCTGAAATATTCTTTTGAGTCGGTATGGAAATTTAAGGCACACGAGCTTCATTGGTGAAATTAGAGGAGCTTCCTTACTTCCAGTACTTAAGAGTAACGTCTTTGGTTCAACGAGGACCTATTTATAGCATAGGAATAAAATGTTTCAGCTATATCTAATGAGAATCTCGTGAGGCTGACCATAATTTCTATTGGAAATATATAGGCAGCTTCCGAAACCTAACTTTTCTAACCTAACCTACAGATTCCATGTTATACATTTGCAACGAAAGCCATATTGAATAAAAGTAATTAATTCTCACACGCATTATTCGTAGAAATCCTCCAAAAAAGGATGAAAATATGGCAATGGTCCTAATATCTGATTTATAACAGGGATATGGATGGGAAGATACTTAGGATTTACAAGTACTGACCCGCAATTATTTAGATGGATAAACAGTAGAATAGTCAATACTTTCAGTGTTTAAATAAAATAGGATTTAAAACTTCTGTTTAAAAAGTATTCACGAGTCATTATGTTAGTAATTTAAAAACATATTTAGATGAATAGTAAAAATTGCAATGTAGTGAATGTGCTTTAATCACTAATGTTATTATGTAAATATATTATGATGTACATACAATATTACAAATTGTAAGAATTGTCAATGTATATTTTCTTAATAAAAGAAAAAAAAACTTACTTTTCCAGTTTCAGTTAAAGCTAAATATGACTAAGCAGTTAACAGATCCGTTTGTTTTAAAATTGGGGCATTCCACTTCTGTTTTAATGTCTTTAGTTGTAAAGTCTTCAGTTTAACAATAGAGTATTTCATTTCCTGGTGAATCTATGAGTCAAATAAAAGCATTTTTTCCTCCCTGCAGGTAAGCTGGATTTGAGTTGCTTTGCTCGTCTATGTCCGCACCACAATAGGTAAGGAAATTAATAACGTATAGTAATAAGTCATTTTAAGGTAATATACAAAATTCTCAAAATTGATTGTATATACCCCCTTGCCTCACAAGTGAATTAAACTAAATTTCATCAAACATGAAACTTACAAACTTTGAGAGTAGTAAGTATGCTATTAGAGGACAGGTTTTTTAATTGTCTAGGTTAAATATATATATATATATATATATATATATATATATATATATATATATATATATATATATATATATATATATATATATATAATATATATAACATATAATATATATATATATATATATATATATATATATACTCGTATACATATATAAATTCACACACACACGCACACATACAGTTAGATCGGGTTTGTTGAATGTCACATGAGTTCTAAAGCGTAGTAGAGGTTCAATACATCTATTGATGACGTGAGACGACTGTCAATCAGCTAGATAGATTGACTGATGGATAGGTAGATGTAAAGCTTTTATATACAAGAATAATTTAATTGGGCAGCAGTTCTTAGGAAAGAAACAAAGACTGGGCGATCAATAACGCGTAACGAATCTCAATAAATACACTAGCTGCAATAAAAAAAATGTTATTTTAAGATCGGTTAGTAACCTTTGAAGAGGGGAAATAAGGGCAAAATAAGTATTCCCTTAAAAACATATCAAGTCAGAAAAAAGTCTGTTGTTTCTGTGATCACCAGCAGATTCTTTTTTTTTTTTTTTTTTACTTTTTATTGCGAAGGATTAGACTTACATTATTTACAATTGCAATATTTACCATATGGTCACAGTATACATCAACGCAGTATACATAGACATTTCTTTACATAAGCATCATCCCTCTAAACTGACAATTTACACATCTTGCTTTAGTTACTGGCTACTCAAAAACAGTAATTAATATACAATTGCACCATCTTTTGTCTCTGATATTACTGCTTAACTTAAAACTCGGGGAGGGCTTCCGACAAGCATTTCTCTTCACCTAATTGCTCCCTAAAAGATACCTGCCTATTCTGAAAGAGTCTACTGATCATTCAGTTGTTTTCCTTGTGTTTACAATGTTCAGAAGGAATCTTAGGTTGTCTAGTGTTGTCGTTGCTCGCTCTTGTGGTCCGTAATTTATGCGCGTGGTCGTCTCATCTTGGATCTTCAATAGATAGTTGCCTTTTGAGATTTTGAAACACTCGCTGTTTAAGCCGTGCGAGTAGGCAGGGAGGGCCCATTAAGACGGGTCGGCCAGACAACCCGAGACGACATAGTAAAGTGAACCATGGCCCATGATTTACAGATTGTAAACCAAGGACAGTTAGATATTAAGTACTATTGTAAATATATTAAGTTTACTTGAGGACAGATTTCTTTTCGTTTATTGAATGCCTGAGGTATTCTTAGTATCTTCATTACAGTTTACGTCAAGTTATTGTTTAAAACGATAGAAATACAGAGTTCTTACCCTCGCTGTCGATTGAAAAAGTAACTTACATTTGTGACATAAGAGGCTGTATTTAAAAAAAAAACTGACACTGATAAATGATTAGGTTACTGTCAGACTACCACTAAGGGAAAATCAATATAAAACTGATGAAACAGTTAATGCAAAGACGAAGGATGGGCAATGTTCTGTTGTACCGACGAGCCAGTAGTGGGTCCTGCTGCGATGAGCCCAGGTGACGTCATTGTCTGGCCGACCTGTCGTAGTGGGCCCTGCGTGTAGGTATCTTTGAGGATTAACTATCGAATACGGAACGATTGAAAGCCATTTTTCCCGCATAATTGGTTTCAAAACGCTGTCATCTTTAACTGTACATATCTGTGAATCTGGAAAATTTTCTTTATATTTTAGACGTTCAGAACTCTTTTGTACCTAACTGTCGCCAAAAAGCTTTTGAGTATTTTTGTTATTTCTTTTATTTGGAATACATTTTACCTGAACAAGACTTGACCTAACAACATTTTTTTTAATAACAGCAATTGCAATCATGGTATTAATTATGAGTGCGTATAACCCAGGCTGGTTAATTAAGATGCATTTGATGTATCTCATTAAAAAGCAAACATCGTTCCCAGGATTGTATTAAAAGCCTTTGTGGCCGAAAATAGACAGAGGTGACTGACATCGATTCCGTTTGCGCAGTTGTTTTAATTATGGCTGTTTTAATTACCCGAGGGTAAATGGATTTAAGTTTTGATTACTGAGTTTGATATATCCTGGGAGTTTTTTTTTTTTTTTTTTTTGTATGCTGCGTGAATAATTGAGGGCGAAAAAGGAGTTTTCTTAATACTGGCAACAATAGTCTTTGAATGTTCTACGTTGTAATTATGTTTCATAACTTCAACCAAAATGACACCAGTTTCATTTGGACTGATCAATATATAGGCTATCACAGTATTCTTTCTTAAGGACTCTCTTTCTCTCTCTCTCTCTCTCCTTCTATTAGCATCTGACTGAAAATAGTAAAAGATCCCCGGGACAACGCAAAATGAATAAAAACCTTATCATATAAATGGAGTATATTTATATATATATATATATATATATATATATATATATATATATATATATGTGTGTGTGTGTGTGTGTGTGTGTGTGTGTGTGTGTGTGTGTGTGTGTGTGTGTGTGTGTGTGATATGTCCTTCACAGAAAAGCTCAAAATTCGGTGGCTGAAAAGTATGAATGAAAGTCGGTGGGAATTCCTGCAGCCGTAAGAACAGATTGCATTAAACAATGGAGTCCTTAATTTATAAGTTTTTATTTTACTTAAGAGTGCTAGCTTTCGTTCGGGGGTTAGAGTGAGAATGTTCTGTTAGCTGGTTGTTTTCTTTCTGTGGAGATACAAATTAAAAGAGAAGGTTGACTGACGGTGAATTACCTGGGCTTGCGGGAAGGGCACTTTCATCTAAAACGACGTACCTCAGACGGAGTAAAAAGACAAGCCAAAGCAAATGTATGACTAAAATCGATGTAAGTGGTTTTAAATAATCTAAGATATTTTGCCTAATTAACTAATACTAGAAAATTCGTATACAATTTTCAGATATTTTAAAGCAAAATGCGGCTTGGAACCGAACGCGGTATGAAGGGAATCTTATAAGTTCTGCGATTGTAAAAAAAACTCATTTACTCTTTTGCATCGCCGTTCGAGATCTGAAAGGAAACAGAAATAAGATTTAAATCAGACGTCTCATTGTTTACATTTTGGTGTGCTCTCTCATTCGCCTATGTCTCTGGGTTTTCATCTCCTATTTATAATGCACGAGAATATGGGGATGTTTAGGATATTTCTTGATTGACCTTTAATTCCATACGATTTAAAAGAAAATGGTAGCCATCCATAAGGAGAAAATCCCACTAATAATTTTATTCCCTAGTGAAAACGACGAAATGTAGCAACAAAGACCTTCTTCAGCTTACTGGTCTTTCAGGAAACAGAATTTGAATCAAATGTCAAGAGCATATTAAGCGTCATTGTTAGCCTTGCCACCTGTTGAAATCCCGTTATCGTGACAATAAGTCTCCAGCTTTGTCTCTGTTATCACTTAAGGAGGTGCTAATGAACAATCTGAAATGCAAATCGAATTCAGAAAACGTTATCTGGAAAGGACACCGCCTCTTTCTTTGGCAGTCCATCATCCTTAATGGCTCTCTTAATTCTTAACTGATAATGTTTGTGCAGCACTGATGCTGATTTAATGTATATTTCAAGTCATTAAGAGGAAAGGTCAAGCTGAAGGGGTTAAAAGGTTTTCCTCCGTGATAATGAACTCAGTCACCCTATTTTGCCGCTTGTTGTCAACTCTTAAATTATGTTGCCATTTAGAACGATAATGAACATGGATATTAATGCCACTGTGCATGCAAAGATTTAGGTTATTCTCGATAATTGTCCTTTTCACGGTTCAGGTCACCAGGCTGATGATTAAATATGGTTCTTTTTAAAACAAATGTATCATAAGAACCAATAATTTGAGACAGTTTGTGGACTTGTGTAAATGTATGCCCTGTATCTCTCTACCTGACTTGTATGCATGCGCATATGCGCCCATGTAAAATGCATATAGTATTTACGTGGTTGTAGTATGTATGGCTAATGACATATGAGAATGTCTTAATCCTTCACTGAGGTAGGCCGTGTAATTATTTGAAGAATCACGAAATGAACAGCAGACATGCATTTCGATATCTACGAAACCTCTTCTATTAAAGAAAACTTCTTTTGAACAGAATCATCATAAGTAATAATAATGTCTTTACAGTGATTTTACCTTCTATTCATCTCAGTTTTAGTTTTCTGTAAAAGAAAACCTATTGTGCCGGCTTTGTCTGCACGTCCGCACTTGATTCTGTCCGCACTTTTTTCTGTCTGCGCTTTTTCTTTCCGCCCTCACATCTTAAAAACTACTGAGGCTAGAGGGCTGCGAATTGGTATGTTGATCATCTCCCCTCCAGCCATCAAACATACCAAATTGCAGCCCTCTAGTCTCAGTAGTTTTTATTTTATCTAAGGTTAAAGTTAGCAAAAATCGTGCGTCTGCCAACGATACAGGGTAGACCAACACCGGACCGCGGCAAAAGTTTCATGGCCCGCGGCTCGTACAGCATTATACCGAGACCACCGAAAGATAGATCTATTTTCGGTGGCCTTGGATATACACCGTAGCGGCTGTACAGAAAACTCGATTGCGCCGAAGAAACTTTGGCCCATCTTTTACTTGTATGCTATTGGCCTGCCTTGATAAGGTTATATGACTTGCTTCCAACAACTGCCAAACAATGAAACGAAAATGTTGAATCTCGCCAGTTTTAACTATGAATTATTCTTTAGCAATTCTAAGTTAAAGCCGAGCAAGTTGTTGTTGCCTCTAGTTGCAGAGTTACTCCCTCTACTTATGCAACTGAAACCTGTGCGATTGTTTTAACATTTATGGAGAGAGAGAGAGAGAGAGAGAGAGAGAGAGAGAGAGAGAGAGAGAGAGAGAGAGAGAGAGAGAGAGAGCGCTTTGCGTTTCCAGCGAAGAACCATGACAAATGTTGCGTTATCAATAAGCAAAGGATTATTGTTTCCTTTTTATGTTTGAAGTCGCTTCTAGATAGATTAGATTTTTTCATTGATGACTTTAAATATTTTTTTCAAAGTTTCAGGAATCATTTTGAAAACATCGGTTATGAAATACACCTCAGTAAAATAGTTGCATGGAATTATGGACTCCAGAATACATGTGAACATATTTAAACTTAGCATACCTTACATTAGCTGGCAAAAACAAAAATGGATTCCCATAAACAGTGATTGTTGTCTCTTTGGCTTCCCTCCTGGGAAGTTTTGTAATTGCATTGATGAGGTCTTCACTTGATGCAGCTTATAATGTTGGTGAATTTTGACGCTAACCTCCTACCGTTATTAATATTATTTAGCATATAATCTCTTAACAACATTCCTTACAGCACCAAGGTATTACTAACCTTTAATGAAGGCGAAAAAAAGAAAAGGATGAATTGAGGCTGAAATGAATGCCAGATAATAAAGTTATTTAATATAAATATTTTTTAATGCTAAGCTACCGTAATTTCATTGACAGTCATATTTGAGGATTATTTTTATTTATTTTATGAAAATTGGCAGTGTTCCAATAAATGAGATGAAGTAGAAAAAAAACTATTTCTGTTGTGAACTGAGTTCCCCATCACCATGAGTTCCGCTAATGACCCGGTCAAATCCAAGAAAACAGGTCAGGGGTTCCTTGTCTCCTCATGAATATCAAATTACCTTATTAGCGGAGCATTTTATATGCATATCCCATATTTTCTTTGAATATGAATATAATTCGAAGCTGAAAAAAATATTGCCAGTAAACACTGCCACTTCATTTGGTTGGTTTTCTAAAGCTTTTCAGAAACTTTATGTAATTTCAAAAATTTTCGTTGTTTCAAACACAGGCTATATAAAAAGAAATATCTGTTCTTCCACAAAGTGTTGTTGCAGATGACGATGGAGTATTCTATGTTCATTAATATTATGGTGTAAAATATGTATATATCAAAATTGCATCATCCTTTGTATGCTCATCTTCAGAGTTGATTACGTGACTGTTTGCAGTCTAATCGTACTTGCGAGGCCTTTCATTGCTATGTATATTACTGTGCATTTCTTTTAATTTTTCATTTTCTCTCCAACTTGCCAAGTAATGTTTTAAATTTAATTATTGGTAACACAATATCCGTGTAACTAAGTTGTTTGATAACAGTGATAAAATCATATTTTAAGATCAGCAAATACTTCAGTGCATAATCCTGTATTGGACGCTAGAACCAAAAATATTACGTTAACGAAATTCGCATTTACTCTGTGAGTAGAATCCTCCTGATAGGTAATTCGATAGAAGAATATTTATCTCGCTGTAACATTTTATTTTGAGATTCCGTCGGAAGGTTCAAACCCATAAAAGCTTGGAAGGGGTCATGCAAACGCGAGCTATATGAATGAATATTAAAGATCGTAAAAATGCTTAGGTTTCGTATTATTTCAGGTGACTGGAATTTTTTATTTTGTCTTTTATATTAACAGCCAATCGTGAACTGATATTTCAATTATGTTCAGTTTTTGATAGAAGCTTCGTGTATCTGATGCACGCTCACTATATATATATATATATATATATATATATATATATATATATATATATATATATATATATATATATATATATATATATATATATATATATAATATATATATATATATATATATATATATATATATGTATATATATATATATATATATATATATATATATATATATATATATATATATATATGTATGTGTGTGTGTGTGTGTGTGTGTGTGTGTGTATGCATTGCTTATGTTTAAATTACAATACATGGAAAAAATTTCTTTAAAGAAGTTTATTTTTTTATTTTAAAGACAATTATGGTAACACTTTCATGCTATTTGAAAACAAAAGTAGAGATAAAAATAGCGTACATGAGTGATGATGCCTACATATGTTCTGCACGTACATTAGCGGTAGTATATGATTAGTAAGTACAGGCCTTTATGCTTCAGTAGTAATTTACATTAATTTCGTTGTACAGTGTTTTACTACACCGTACCATGCTTATCTTAGGCTGAAGTCTCGTTAAGTATTTTTCTTTCATCCATATAAAAATTTACCACACGTTATTGATCTTTTATAAATTATAGTTAAAGATTTTTTCACATAATGCTTTGTATCTTTTTTTTTTTTTTTTTGCTCAGCGTGTTGTTTTCTAAATTTGTGCTTCTCCTTCCTCTTTATTTAGGTTTACTGTTTTCTAAATTACAATATTTTATTTGATTTTTTTGTTTTTTACAAAAGAAATGTATTGTGCCGGCTTTGTCTGTCCGGCCGCACTTTATTCTGTCCGCACATTTTCTGTCCACCCTCAGATCTTAAAACTACTGAGGCTAGAGGGCTGCAAATTGGTATGTTGATCAGTCGTCAAACATACCAAATTGCAGCCCTCTAGCTTCAGTAGTTTTATTTTATTTAAGGTTAAATTTAGCCATAATCGTGCTTCTGGCAACGATATAGGATAGGCCACCACCGGGCCGTGGTTGAATTTTCATGGGCCGCGGCTCATACAGGATTATACCGAGACCACCGGAAGATAGATCTATTTTCGGTGGCCTTGATTATACGCTGTACAGAAAACTCGATTGCGCTGAAGAAACTTCAGTGCATTTTTTAACTTTTTATATATATTCTTTATCTGTATTACGATATTCAGTAAAGGGAATCTGAGTAAAAAGTCAAGACGATCCTGCTTATTTTGTCCAATTAACTTTGAAAGAAGTCAGCGAAGGAGCGTCCTTCTTGCTACCTTCACCCTAATGAGGATCTCAGCGACGATTCTTCTTAAGTTGACTACTGATAAACGCTAAAATTCAGAAAATTACCTCTAACGAACGGCCAGACTTCACAGAAAAATTATATATCACTATTGTGCCGAAAGAAACCAAAATAAGCCAAAAAAAGCAGGAGTTTCTCTTACTTAGTTCTTGGTGTTTATTATTATTATTATTATTATTATTATTATTATTATTATTATTATTATTATTATTATTATTATTATCGCTTTTTGTTCTGGTTTTTACTCTTACTGATCATGAGGGAACTGCAAAATCATTTAGCTTGCATTTCCATAAATACTTAATTGAAACCTATTATAGGCTTTCAACACAGGAATATCTTAGGATAAAACTGTATCTTTTCGTAACGTTTATTATCATCATTGGCGAACATTTGAATATCAAGGTCCTCTATAACATCAAGTGGTACGTATGCAGAATTATATAGCAGATTAGCACATTTCTCCTATTGACGTTCATTTATTGTAACAATTAGTTCCTTCACCTCTCCTAAAAGATAAAATGTAGAGTATATGGAGCATGAAAAAACTCCTTCTGCTAGTGGTGAAGCCGAGCGCAAGCTCTTGGATTAATTGAATATAGAATTTAGGCAAAAAGCCAAGTACTGGGACCTATGAGGTCATTCAGCACTGAAAAGGAAATTGACAGTTAAAGGTTTTAAATGTGTAACAGGAGGAAAACCTCGTAGTTGCACGACGAATCAGTTGTTAGAAGAGGGTGGAAAGTAAGATGGAAGAAAGAGAATATGAAAGGAGGTACAGTAAAAGGAACGAAAGGGGTTACAGCTAGGGGCAGAAGGCACGCTGCAAAGAACCTTAAGTAATATCTACGGTACACCTCATGAGGTGCACTGACGGCACTACCCCACTACGGGGACAAGCTTTTGGAAGCAGGTCGTTTGTCTGGAACTCCCGAATTGTTCTGGAAATGAGACAGGTCCCTTGAAAGGCGACAAAACTTCACTAACCCGGAAGAGGAATTGATCGAGAAGGGATGTATCAGACTCAGGAGAGCCATATGTTGCTCAGAAGTTGGTATGGGATATGTTTCGACCCTCTTTTTATATCCTTTTTATAGCCTCAGGTCATTCCGTGGGAAGCTGCAAAAGAATAGAGCATGAACGGTAGGATATTATATTGGTTTTACTTCCAATTTCGTCTGTTTTTATTGCTAGTAAAATAAATATGTTTTTATCAAGGCCTCTCCCGTCTTTTATATCCGTTTTATTATTTCGTGTAGTGTCGAAGAAAATTACAAAGAAAAAAGAACATCTGCTCTATTTTAGTTTCGTTGATTCTCTTTGTTTCTTCTAATACCCTTCGATCTTACTTAGAGCTAAAAAATGAATTTAAAAGAATAGGGAAATCTTGATGGAAAAAAAACATTTTTCTCATAAAGAAAGAATTAGCAAACGCGAAATAGAGCTCTCTCCCAGTACCAAAGTTGCTGATCCCTTTACACCAAATTTTTTCTTTAATCTTGTTAGCAATATCTTCTTATGCATATGTAGGAAAACCGGAAGCATTCGATAGCAGAAAGTAGGTTAACTTGCTCTCGAATGAATCAAGATGGCTGAATGCCTTAAGGAAGTGTAGACATAACGCTGCTGTACGTTGTGATTTCAGTGACTGATCTTGAAGCGTCGTCTGTTACATCCGATTTGATTATCTGGCGTCTCATTGAGGCTTAAACCTTCTGTAACCGAGAATTACCCGGCTATCGGAAACAGTTAAGGACGATCCTTCCACAGATTAATACCTTCTTTTGCCATCTTCACCTGTTTCCCCTCTGAATGCTACTTACGGAATAAAATGGGTATGAGATGGAAGGAACGTCCTTCACTACTTAGACACCAAATACCCACCCTCAGTTGGTATTAACCCGGTATGTATCCACCGTTGTCAAAGTCCTGGGCAAACTCATGCTAAGTAAAGTAGACGGCCGCGCGAAGATATCGGTTATTAATATAATTTGTCGACCACACAATATAGAAATGGGTGTATATAATACTTTGATCACCGAGGGGCTAGTACTAAACACGGAGTCCCAAGGAGCTTCCGCCATGTTTAGTACTAGCACTTCGGAGCAGGTGGATACATACCGGGTTAATACCCTCTCAGTCTACTATTATATATTTCCTTGACATTTCTACGCCCGCGTTGGGTTGGATAATCAAGAGAATTATTAAACACCCGTAAAAATATTAATCTTCCTCAGGTTACTTTGCGCCAGGAGAATATAATTTACCAAAACATTCTTTATCGAGTTTTATTTTTTTAATTACTAGGCAAACCAAATAAATCTGTATTAGAAGTCATTCTACTAATTGTAATTTATGCTCAGAGAGAGTGAGTAATCGTCACGCTTTAGAAGAGTTTAATTAACACCTTAATAAAAATAATTTTAGTCCTCACTACTCACTTTATGCAAGAAATTCCTCTAAGTGTTTAGAAATTTCATTTCGCCAAGGAAATGTTTGAGTGAGGAAGCGACGAACTGGGCAGGCTGCGCGATTTATTGCGTCCTTCCTTGGACGTTTGCATTCATTTGCCTCTCTCTCTCTCTCTCTCTCTCTCTCTCTCTCTCTCTCTCTCTCTCTCTCTCTCTCTCTCTCTCTCTCTCTCTATATATATATATATATATATATATATATATATATATATATATATATATATATATATATATATATATATATATATATGTAGAGAGAGAGAGAGAGAGAGAGAGAGAGAGAGAGAGAGAGAGAGAGAGAGTTAGATATTGCTCTCTTGATTTAGAGATCGATTTACAGAACTGTGTAAGATTGTATGAAATATGGCTCATAAAATTTTTATTTAATACGTGTGAAAGTGTGTATGTGTGTGTGGATAAAATCTACATGGGAAGCTGAAACGAATTTACGTCAGTGTATTACCGTTCCAATTTTAGTTAATCTCGCTTTCATTAGCATTTCGACTAAAGGCTGAAATTTCATTTTGTTTCCTGCACCAGTAAAATCCTTTGACGTATAAAATTTCTAAAGCTAATTAGTTGCCATCAGCGACTAAATGCCGAGGAATTCCAGGATACTTTGCTACGTAAATTTGTATGTATGTTCCGTTGTTAGCTATGGGAAAGCTCGACATCAGAATATTATATATTTTGTGGGTTATAAATAATTTTCCGTATCAAATTTAATGCTGTAACTGAGCCTTTCGTCCCACTTCCCTGCATAGTTATTTATATTTAGCAATTTTTTCTGTGCTAAGCTTTGCAGTGGTTCTTAACCTTTTTCAAGGTATGCACCCCTTTCAAATCAGCAGTCAGTTCTCGCACCCCCCGAATTGCCGAATAAAAAAAAAGCTAAAATACAAAGTTGATATGATTTGTATCAATAATAATAATAATAATAATAATAATAATAATAATAATAATAATAATAATAATAATGATTATTATTATTATTATTATTATTATTATTATTATTATTATTATTATTATTATTATTATTATTATTATTAATACAAATCATATCAACTTTGTATTTTAGCTTTTTATTATTATTATTATTATTATTATTATTATTATTATTATTATAATTATTATTATTATTATTATTATTATTATTATTATTATATTATTATTGTTATTATTATTCTTTGTAGAAAAAAACAAAATGCTTATATAAAAATATATTTTTCTTTAATTATTCATAGGCATCCTTGCACTTCTTAGGAACTGGCTTCGCACGCCCCTAGAGTTGCGAGCACCCCTGGTTTATTACATAAAAAAAAACTGATGGTCAGCCTAAGGTTAACTCGGGCGGGTCTTTGCCAAGGGAATGATATATGATAATTGCACCTGCCTTTGGCATGATTCGAACACGTATCGTTTCAAGTTGCTACATTGGCGGTTAGCCTTAACGGGCTAACCCTCTCTCTCTCTCTCTCTCTCTCTCTCTCTCTCTCTCTCTCTCTCTCTCTCTCTCTCTCTCTATATATATATATATATATATATATATATATATATATATATATATATATATATATATATATATAATGTATATATATACAGTATATTTATATATATATATATATATATATATATATATATATATATATATATATTAATTATATGATCAAGGCACTCTATTGTGAGATAACAAAGCATTTGTAAACGAACTCGAGTCCAGTTGCACACAATTTTATAATTATTATTAATATTATTCAGAAGAGTAACCCTATTCATATGGAACAAGCCCACAGGAGCCATTGACTTGCAATTCAAACTTCTAAAGAATATTAAGGTGTTCATTCGAAATAAGTAACAGAAAGTAATGAAAAATACAGAAAGAAATCAGTCAGAAAAACAGATAAACTAACAAATAGATAATTATATATATAAAGTGTAGGTAAATTATTAAAATACAATGATAAATTGTATCAGGGTATTAATGCATTGCATCTTCGCTTGAACTTCTGAAGTTCCAATTGCACTACATTCTCAATACTTGAAAACACCAGATAAGAATATATGGAAAATATCAAATAATGAGCTAATAGATAAAGTGGGAAAGCACAACTATGGTTTAATAAAATAAATGACTCGACCGGAGCCAGCGAGCTATAACAATGCATAATCAGATAATGAATCAAGATATAATTTATAATGTGATGATTTTTTAGTTAAATCCCTTATCGATGAGGAAGGCATTTAATTTAACATTCGCCTGCGTTTTAATACGCGAAGATACCGGCACCTCCTGCGCTAGAATTCCAATTTTTACTCTGTTTTAATGAGCCTGGGAGTTTTGGGTCTTCAAACAAACAATCGCTAATTGAAATGCTCGTCCCGGGAAATTTTGCAGCGAAATTCCTTGAGGTGACGCTGAGGAAGAAAGTACGAAAGAAAGAAAGGTTAGAAAATTGGCTCGAGAGAAAGTTATCTCTCCAGCAGCTGTTGACTTGTTTCCCAACGCGTCAACAGGAGAGAGAAGTGTGGGAGTTCCCTGGAGTTGAAGGAAACGCATCTGGAAGACCGAAAACCTGCTCGGAACTTTTTGGGGGGAAACCAATATGATGTCCTGGAACAAATTTGAAACTTGATCATTGTTACCTCAGAGAAGATTGCGGGTGAAATTTGGGTAGTCTTAAGGTGCAGAATCATCTCTCCGAGTTGGTATAGCCTCTCGAAGTATATAACCATCAAGGAAACAATGACCCCACAACAATTCCTTTCGACACAACCGCCGTAGTGGGAGGGGTTGCTGCTTACAGGGTGCCTTGTTCGGCAATGTAGGTAGCGACTTTAAAGTGTTCTGACCACCAGCTGCGTTCCTTACTGGTTTTACTTTTAATTTTCACTTGTTTCATCTTGTCTCAGTTGTAGTCACTAATTAAGTTACTAAATCTTTCGGTTTAGCCATGTTAGTTTTGGAAAGGACACAACGTTATAGCTAAACTGAAAAGGACACAGCGGCTTGGTTAGACCGCTGTACAAGAATAACTCCCTTCGATATAGGGACGACCCTG
>JANJGK010004034.1:0-70672 GCA_039081455.1 Macrobrachium rosenbergii | reverse complement strand
TATATTTAGTATATATATACATACACACACCACACAATTACATATTTTAATCAGCAATGTGATTTATAATATTGATCCCTGGTGAATGTGGCGAGGTGGCAATTGTGTTTACATGTCACATGCAAGTGTGACAGACGACGCGCGTAGGTGGCATTTCAGATGCACGTGTCTGTTGACAGAAATGAACTGCTTTGTTTTCAGCCGCTGTACCCTCCACCTTTGTCGAATTTGGTGGGCGTGACCGTTGGAATATTAGCTTGAAAATGGGTCCCCGGATTATCCCAAGCCCTGGCAGTCTCCAATTCCTTGTTTCATTGACAAATGCGGATTCTGGAACCTCCCTTTTTACTGGCGGCTAATACGATTTCCATTCAAGGAGGTTGTTTCCACTTTCCCCCTGACTTTTGACCGCCATCGTCAATCAAACATTGAATTGGAATCTGTCCGAAGGACAAGGGATAATCCCAGGCCCTATTCCAAAGGTAGTATTCCAGCGTTCAGGCCCACTAAACTCAACACAGGTGGAAGGTAAGCAAGAGCAGAAAACAACAACCGGTCATTTCCATCAAAAGGATTCCGGCATCTCACGTACCATCCACGTCGTCTGCCACACCTGCATCTGCCATGGAAATACGATTGTTACCTACCAAATGTCAATACTCGCTAGTGACCAAAATGTATTGTTGTGTCGTGTAATCATTGTTGTCGTTGTCATATATATATATATATATATATATATATATATATATATATATATATATATATATATATATATATATATATATATATATATATATATATATATATATATATATATATATATATATATATATATATACATATACAGTAATGTGTGTGTTTGTACATATACTGTATGTATGTATGTAGGTGGTATTGAGATGCACGTTGCTTTGACAGAAATGACCTGCTTTGTTTCCAGCTCGCTGTACCTTCCACTTTGTCGAATTTAGTGGGCGTGACCGTTGGAATAATTGCTTGTTTCGTTGACAATGGCCGACTTTGGGACATTCCTTTATTACTGGCAGCTAATATGATTTTTACTTTTCCCTGACTTTTGACACCGCCATCATCAACCAAACAATGAATTGGAATCTGTCACAAGGACAAGGGATAATCCCAGGCCCTATTCCCAAGGTAGTATTCCAGCGCTCAGGCCCACCAAACTCAACGCAGGTGGAAGGTAAACGGGGGCAGAAACAACAACCGATCATTTTCATCAAAAGGATTCCGACATCTCACGTACCACCTACGTCGTCTGTCACACCTGCATGTGCCATGGAAATGCGATTCTCACCTAACAAAAGTCCATATTCACTAGTGATCAAAATATATTGTTGTGTCCTGTAAGCAGCGTTGTCATGGATTCATATATATATATATATATATATATATCTATATATATATATATATATATATATATATATATATATATATATATATATATATATATATATATATATATATATATATATATATATATATATATATATATATAATTTTCTTAGATATTTTTCTTTATTGAGATATTTTGCTACTGCTCCATTACTTTCACTTACAAGAAAAGTGATTAGCAACGAAGGAACAAATAAAGAAGAGATGGGGTCGAGCATTATTGGTGAGGATTCCTTTAGGCTATGAATAATCCTGGGTAGGGTGAGTACTTATATTGCCCCCTGCAGCGTGTACCATTTGTGCGGGACAATGACTAATCGCTTTATAGACTAAGGGCTGTTTCTTTTTGCCCGCACGTGGCTGATTACCATTCGTAATATGGAGACAAGGTTTGAATAAAAGATGATTGGGGAATAGATAACGAACATAAAAACACTGCGGAAATTTTAGACTACAGAAAATTGTTAGGGTGTCTAATAGTCTTTTTTTCAATTACCTACATCGCTGAGGCCAAAAATAACAAAATAATTCACCACTTGTAGACTGCAAACATATAACCTGCTAGAATAATCTTTACAGGTAAAGGAGAGGCTCAAGGGAAACAATTATACGTCTCCTTTTATCCTTTTAACCTGAATCTATATAAATTATTTATTTTATATGGCACACAAAGATAGTATCATTTTTTCAGTGTAGATTTATTATTTGGCAGCAGCTGTACTAACCAAGAAAAATAAATACCTGCCATTCTTACCGTTTATATGGTCTCTCTCTCTCTCTCTCTCTCTCTCTCTCTCTCTCTCTCTCTCTCTCTATCTCTCTCTCTCTCTCTCTCTCTCTCTCTCTCTCGCATAAACACTTTCCTGGTAAAACGGCATTCTCAGTATTATAGAAGTGTCGGAGATATTTATTTTTTTCTGAATAGCAGTCATAAAATAATAGTGTAACACAAATAATGTACATCTAAAAAATATGTATTCTACTTGAATAGATAAAATTCCTATCTATTTGCAAGAATGTATAATAAGATATTAGAAGTTACTCCATATTCCTGAAATATAAAATACGATTGACATAAACTAGTAAATATATTAAATCACCCACAGTCCACAGAATTTTATAAGTCTATGCGTATGCCTGAATGGTAAAACCAAAGTAGGACCAATGCCAACGCTAGTCTCTTATACAAGAGGTCACACAGTGTTGATAAATCTGAATTTCTAGATTGCGTATCCCTTGTCAGCTGGGTGCTTGATCATTGCTAAAAATATTACCCAGAAATGTGGTTAATATTGCAACCAATATTGTGATTGTGTCTACTTACTCTCCAATGTTATTGATGTGCAATTAGAAGGAATAAATCATTGGTAAAAATTTTTATTCTCTCTCTCTCTCTCTCTCTCTCTCTCTCTCTCTCTCTCTCTCTCTCTCTCTCTCTCTCTCTCTCTCTCTCTCTCATAATTTTTAACTATAATACACAACTGTGATGTAGCTGTCCTTTACGGATTCAAACAGAATGAGAGAAAATGACAAAAAAAAAAGAAGACTGTCATTCTCAATCAGTGCAGTGCTTATACCTCTGGCAACAGTAAACCCCGATATATAGGACTTATCCTATGTTTATTTATTTGTGTTGTTACATTAATTGCATAATATCTATATCACGGATCGCTACTATCACAATATTATCATATAAATAAAACAGTTTAATTTGTAGCAAAACAACAAATAAACACGCTATTACAATGATTGTTTACGATTTCGTGCGTCTGGTAGCATGCTACGGGTGACTACCGTCTGAAAACCCTCCGGATTGTGGTAAGTGTGAGGTCTCATCTCGGCCGTAATCAAAGGGTTAAGCATCCACTGTAGTCCTGAGTTCTTGTCCATCGCTGGTTCGAGCCCACGGGACGACAAACTTATTATCAACTAAAAAATTCCCCTTCGGTAACATATATAAAAATATATTATTTCCGATGTAGAGCGAATTGGATATTAAAAGACGTTTGAAGCTTACTGACTGTATGTGAATCACGTTGATGTGATAAAAAGTCGTAATATGGCTGTGTGCGACAAACGCACTTCATGGTTAACATGGAAGAGGTGGGTGGATATCGTCTCTAAATACAAACACATGAGTTCGGCGGGAGATTTGTATATGGGAGCAGATATCAACTTATACATCTCTTGCTTGATATGTGGGTTAAGCATCCACTGTAGTCCTGAGTTTCTTGTCCATCTCTGGTTCGAGCCCACAGGACGACGAACTTCTTATCAACTAAAAAATTCCCCTTCGGTAACATATATGAAAATATATTATTTCCGAGGTAGAGCGAATTGGATACTAAAGGACGTTTGTAGCTTACTGATTGTGTATGAATCACAGTGATGTGATAAAAAGTCATAATATGGCTGCGTGCGACAAATGCACTACTAGGTTAACATGGCAGAGGTGGGTGGATATCGTCCCTAAATACAAACACCTGAGTTCGACAGGAGAATTGTATATGTGAACCTATATCCACTTATACCTCACTTGCTAGCTGTGTGGTTTAAGCATCCACTGTAGTCCTGAGTTCTTGTCCATCGCTGGTTCGAGCCCACGGGACGACGAACTTATTATCAACTAAAAAATGCCCCTGCGGTATCATATATAAAAATATATTATTTCCGATGTACAGCGAATTGGATATTAAAGGACGTTTGAAGCTTACTGGCTGTATGTGAATCACGGTGATGTGATAAAAATTCATAATATGGCTGCATGAGACAAACGCACTACATGGTTTACATGGCAGAGGTGGGTGGATATTGTCTCTAAATACAAACACATGAGTTTCTGCGGGAGATTTGTATATGGGAGCTCATATACACTTATACCTCACTTGCTAGCCATGTGAGTTAAGCGTCCACTGTTGTCCTGAGTTCTTGTCCTTCGCTGGGTCGAGCCCTTAGGACAAAGAACTTATTATCAACTAAAAAATTCCCCTTCAGTAACATACATGAAATATATTATTTCCGAGGTAGAGCGAATTGGATATTAAAGGACGTTTGTAGTTTATTGATTATATATGAATCACGGCGATGTGATAAAAAGTCATAATATGGCTGCGTGCGGCAAACGCACTACTCGGTTAACATGGCAAAGGTGGGTGGATATCGTCTCTAAATACAAACACCTGAGTGCGGCGGGAGAATTTTATATGGGAGCCGATATCCACTTATACCTCACTTGCTAGCCGTGTGGGTTAAGCGTCCACTGTAGTCCTGAGTTCTTGTCCGTAGCTGGTTCGAGCCCACGGGACGACGAACTTATTATCAACTAAAAAATTCCCCTTCCGTAACATATATGAAAATATATTATTACTGAGGTAGAGCGAATTGGATATTAAAGAACGTTTGTAGCTTACTGATTGTATATGAATCACGTTGATGTGATAAAAAGTCATAATATGGCTGCGTGCGACAAACGTACTACTCAGGTAAAATGGCAGAGGTGGGTGTGAATAATGTCTCTAAATACAAACACCTGTGTTCGACGGGAGATTTGTGTATGGGAGCCGATATCCACTTATACCTCACTTGCTAGCCGTGTGGGTTAATCGTACACTGTAGTCCTGAGTTCTTGTCCGTCGCTGGTTCGATCCCACAGGACGACGAACTTATTATAAACTAAAAAATTTCCCTTCGGTAACATATATGAAATATATTTTTTCCGAGGTAGAGCGAATTGGATATTAAAGGACTTTTGTAGGTTACTGATAGTATTTGAATCACGGTGATGATAAAAAGTCATAATTTGGCTGCATGCGACAAACGCACTACACGGTCAACATGGCAGAGGTGGGTGGATATCGTCTCTAAATACAAACACCTGAGTTCGGCGGGAGATTAGTATATGGGAGCAGATATACACTTATACCTCACTTGCTAGTCATGTGGGTTAAGCTTCCATTATAGTCCTGAGTTATTGTCCGTCGCTGGTTCGAGCCCATGGGACGACAAACTTATTATCAACAGAAAATTCCCCTTCGGTAACATACATGAAAATATATTATTTCCAAGGTAGAGCGAATTGGGACGTTTGTAGTTTACTGATTGTATATGAATCACGGTGATGCGATAAAAAGTCATAATATGGGCTGTGTGCGACAAACGCACTACACGGTTAACATGGCAGAGGTGGGTGGATATCGTCTCTAAATACAAACACCTGAGTTCGGCGGGAGATTTGTATATGGGAGCCGATATCCACTTATACCTCACTTGCTAGCCGTGTGGGTTAAGCGTCCACCGTAGTCCTGAGTTCTTGTCCATCGCTGGTTCTAGCACACGGGACGACGAACTTATTATCAACTAAAAAATACCCCTTCGGTAACATATATGAAAATATATTATTTCCGAGGTAGAGGAAATTGGATATTAATGGACGTTTGTAGCTTACTGATTGTATATGAATCACGGTGATGTGATAAAAAGTGGTAATATGGCAGTGTGCGACAAACGCAGTTCTTGGTTAACATGTAAGAGGTGGTTGGATATCGTCTCTAAATACAAACATATGAGTTCTGCGGGAGATTTGTATATGGGAGCAGATATCCACTTATACATCTCTTGCTAGCCATGTGGGGTAAGCGTCCACTGTAGTCCTGAGTTCTTGTCCGTCGCTGGTTCGAGCCCACGGGACGACGAACTTATTATCAACTAAAAAATTCCCCTTCCGTAACATACGAGTATATGAAAATATATTATTTCCGAGGTAGAGCGAATTGGATATTAAAGGATGTTTGTAGCATACTGATTGTATACGAATCATGGTGATGTGATCAAAAGTCATAATAAGGCTGCGTGCGACAAAACCACTATATTGTTAACATGGCAGAGGTGGGTGGATATCGTGTCTAAATACAAACACCTGAGTTCGACCGGAAATATGTATATGGGAGCCGATCTCCACTTATTCCTCACTTGCTAGCCGTGTGGGGTAAGTGTCCACTGTAATCCTGAGTTCTTGTCCATCGCTGGTTCGAGACCACGGGACGACGAACTTATTATCAACTAAAAAATTCCCCTTCGATATCATATATTGAAATATATTATTTCCAAGGTAGAGCGAATTTAATATTAAAGGACGTTTGTAGCTTACTGATTGTATATGAATCACGGTGATGTGATAAAAACTCATAATATGGCTGCGTGCGACAAATTCACTACACGGTTAACATGGCAGAGGTGGTTGGATATCGTCTCTAAATACAAACACCTGAGCTCGGCGGGAGATTTGTATATGGGAGCCGATATCCACTTGTACCTCACTTGCTAGCCGTATGGGTTAAGCGTCCAGTGTAGTCCTGAGTTCTCGTCCGTCGCTGGTTCGAGCCCACGGGACGATGAACTTATTATCATCTAAAAAATTCCCCTTCGGTAACATATATGAAAATATATTATTTCCGAGGTAGAGCGAATTGGATATTAAAGGACGTTTGTAGCTTACTGATTATAATTGAATCTCGGTGATGTGTTAAAAAGTCATAATATGGCTGCATGCGACATCGCACTACACGGTTAACAAGGCAGATTTGGGTGGATATCGTCTCTAAATACAAACACCTGAGTTCGGCGGGATATTTGTGTATGGGAGCCAATATCCACTTATACCTCACTTGCTAGCCGTGTGGTTTAAGAGTCCACTGTAGTCCTGAGTTCTTGTCTGTCGCTGGTTGGAGCCCACGGGACGACGAACTTATTATTAACTAAAAAATTCCCCTTCGGTAACATATATGAAAATATATTATTTCCGAGGAAGAGCGAATTGGATATTAAAGGACGTTTGTCTCTTACTGATTGTATATGAACCACGGTGATGTGATAAAAAGTCATAATATGGCTGCGTGCGACAAACTCACTACATGGTTAACATGGCAGAGGTGGGTGGATATCGTGTCTAAATACAAACACCTGAGTTCCACGGGAGATTTGAGGCGCCCAGCGGAGCAATGGAGCAAGCGCCGTTTTTTACAAACTGAGAAAAATGCATTTAAAGTTTTCAAACATCACTATCTTTGAAACCAACCATACGATTTTAATCTAGTTTGCGTCATTTTAAAGTAAATTTATCCGTGTACCATATATCCCAAAATTATGCCATTATTATATCTTATTCTTAAGCTATAGTATAAAATGTAAGGTAAAGTAGAGTGTACAAGCTTCTTATTTTACTCGATAATAATGATTTTTGCCGTTGATTTTACTTTCTTTGGTCCTTCCTTAATTATTGACATTATAACACTTAAGAAAAAACGTCATTGTAAGCACACACACACAGAATAAATAAATAATAAAAATTAAGAAAGCTCAATACAAAAAAATGCTAAATAGCAATAAAAAATCATTGATTGTAATTCCTGAATTTTAATCAATAATATGGTTTTAAAATTTTTTAGATGAATGCTAGCTAAAAATAAAATTCTTTGAAATTAACGACAATAATACCAGAAACATTAGCACAAGTGAAATTCATGTCCAGAGCATCAACGTTAGCATCTCTGACCGGGACCTCTTCGTCTTCAGGAGTATTATTAAGCCTTCCTCCTTCTTGAGTGTCAAAGTCCTTGAAGTACTGGGTGCGATTTTTGAGTGTTCACGTTAAAAACAAAAAGTTGTATGTCCACAGTTTTCTTTTATAAAAAGCAACGCTAGTACTCAGCTTGGGTGTCGGCAATGTTTGTTGCAGATCGAAACATAACGCCAAAAAATCATCATTGTCTGAAGTACTAAAGCCATCAAGCACAGCTCTAGCTTGTGTTGCAAGCACGTTATGTCCATCCAACTCACATTGCATTTCATCCAACTGAGCCTGTTCACAACCCATTTGTTTATATATTGAAGCATTTGGGGACAATAAATCACAGGTGTTGCATATATCAACAACTGGGGCATGAAACCAATATTAAATTCAGTCCTAAACACATTGCGATAATAATTAAGAGAGACAATATCCACATTTGGGCGCTCATCTTTAATAAACTTCACATACATATCATACAACTTCACAACACTAAGATTCGATTCCATGTACATGCGGTTACGAGATTTTGCGTGAGAATAATGAGATGTCATGGTTGACAGCGTCTTAATGTGTTCACACACAAGGTCTCCTTTTTCCCCAGAAAATTTTGATACCCTTGCGTTTGTTCCCTGCTTGTCAGCCACTGTTGTTTTCCCCAATATCAGTTTCTTTAAAACAACACGTACCCTCTTATCCCCTATTCCAAAAATAGCCATAAAAGCTTTTTTGCACATATTGTAATGCTTATCTCCATATATCACGCTATACAAAATTGTTTGTGTACGCGAACTTTCCTCTGCGGGCTTCCTTCGACGTTTTATTGTCACTGAAACCATTAATTGGTGCAAATATGATGTGTGGGCATTGTAGTTCCCTATGCTCCAATAATCTTTAAACAATGCCTCTATCATATGCATAGTAACTTTCTGAAAACACCCATCAGCACAAGCAGGTCCAATTTTACGGGCTTCTACTTCTTTAAGAGTCTTTCGGCTAGTATAAGCCTAACCATCATTACGAAGTTTTTTAGCGATACTCACTTTCCAAGTTTCAGGATGGCCTTCCTTTTACGACCATGTGAAGAACCAGGCTCATTAATATCTTCACTTGATCACTATTGATAACTTCGCCTTCAATAATATCGATCTGTTGGTGATCGCTGTTATTAACATTATCAGCAATGGTAAAAAAAAAAAAACTATTTAATTGCTGAGAAAATACTCATAAGAAGTAAAAAAATATCAGAGCATCTGATAACAGAAGAGCATGTGATAAGAGAAAGGATGAGAAGGTGTCTCTGTGTTCCGTCATACGAGATAGAGCAGCGGCAAGCAAATAGAAACGTGAACCCAGTCTGTGCACGTTTTCATTAGATGCCGAGTTCAAGCGGGAGGTAGTTGAAGAGAGACAGAAATGCTCACTCCCCCATACTTCCTGCCCTCACCACCCCAGGTATAAAGGGACAGTTGAGAAGCGCCCTTATGCAAGCGAGTCTGTTGGCAGAAATTTATACATCCCGTAGGGGTGAAAAAGTACTTGTGTTCAATGGCATATTAGACCATAATATTTCAACCCTACGGTCACATACGATGTACTGATGCATAGAGGGAAGCCTGAGGAAAAATATCATACTGCTAACTCAAATTCGGCCGCGGTGGCTCTTGTGCCCTTGGTCCGCCGGGCGCCTCATTTGTATATGGGAGCCGATATTCACTAATACCTCACTTGCTAGCCGTGTGGGTTAAGCGTCCACTGTAGTCCTGAGTTCTTGTCCGTTGCTGGTTCGAGAACATGGGACGACGAACTTATTATCAACTAAAAAATTCCCCTTCGGTAACATATATGAAAATATATAATTTCCAAGGTAGAGCGAATTGGATATTAAAGGACGTTTGTAGCTTAGTGATTGTATATGAATCACGGTGATGTGATAAAAAGACATAATATGGCTGCGTGCGACAAACGCACTACACGGTTAACATGGCAGAGGTGGTTGGATATAGTCTCTAAATACAAACACCTGAGTTCGGCGGGAGATTTGTATATGGGAGCCGATATCCACTTATACCTCACATGCTAGCCATGTGGGTTAATCGTCCCCTGAAGTCCTGAGTTCTTGTCCGTCGCTGGTTCAAGCCCACGGGACGACGAACTTATTATCAACTAAAAAATTCCCCTTCAGTAACATATATGAAAATATAATATTTCCGAGGTAGAGCGAATTGGATATTAAAGGACGTTTGTAGCTTACTGATTGTATATGAATCACGGTGATGCGATAAAAAGTATTAATATGGCTGCGTGCGACAAACGCACTACACGGTTAACGTGGCAGAGGTGGTTGGATATCGTTTCTAAATACAAACACCTGAGTTCCGCGGGATATTTGTATATTGGAGCCGATATCCACTTAAACCTCACATGCTAGCCGAGTGGGTGAAGCGTCCGCTGTAATCCTGAGGTCTTGTCCGTCGCTGGTTCGAGCCCACGGGACGACAAACTTATTATCAACTAAAAAATTCCCCTTCGGTAACATATATGAAAATGTATTATTTCTGAGGTACAGCAAAATTCGTATTAAAGGACGTTTGTAGCTTACTGATTGTATATGAATCACGGTGATGTGATAAAAAGTCATAATATGGCTGCGTGCGACAAACGCTCTGCACGGTTAACATGGTAGAGGTGGGTGGATATCGTCTCTAAATACAAACACCTGAGTTCGGCGGGAGATTTGTATATGGGAGCCGATATCCACTTATACCTCACTTGCTAGCCTTGTGGGTTAAGCGTCCAATCTAGTCCTGAGTTCTTGTTCGTCGCTGGTTCGAGCCCACGGGACGACGAACTTATTATCAACTTCAAAATTCCCCTTCGGTAACATATATGAAAATATATTATTTCCGAGGTAGAGCGAATTGGATATTAAAGGACGTTTGTAGCTTACTGACTGTATTTGAATCATGGTGATGTGATAAAAATTCATAATATGGCTGCCTGCAACGAACACACTAAATGGTTAACATGGCAGAGGTGGGTGGATATCATCTCTAAATACAAACACATGAGTTTGGCGAGAGATTTGTACATGGGAGCTGATATCCACTTATACCTCACTTGCTAGCCGTGTGGTTTAAGCGTACATGTAGTCTTGAGTTCTTGTCCGTCGCTGGTTCTAGTCTACGGAACGACAAACTTATTATCAACTAAAAAATTCCCTTTCGGTAACATATATGAAAATATATTATTTCCGAGGTAGAGCGAATTGGATATTAAGGGACGTTTGTAGATTACTGATTTTATATGAATCACGGAGATGTGATAAAAAATCATAATATGTCTGTGTGCGACAAACGCACTACACTGTTAACATGGCAGAGGTAGTTGGATATCGTCTCTAAATACAAACACCTGAGTTCGACGGGAGGTTTGTATATGTGAGACTATATCCACTTATATCTCACTTGCTAGCTGTGTGCATTAAGCATCCACTGTAGTCCTGAGTTCTTGTCCATCGCTGGTTCGAGCCCATGGGACGATGAACTTATTATCAACTAAAAAATTCCCCTTCGGTAACATATATGAAAATATATTATTTCCGAGGTAGAGCGAATTGGATATTAAGGGATGTATGTAGCTTACTGATTGCATATGAATCACAGTGATGTGATAAAAAGTCACAATATGGCTGTGTGCAACAAACGCACTACTCGGATAACATGGCACAGGTAGTTGGATATCGTCTCTAAATACAAACACCTGAGTTCAGCGGGAGATTTGTATATGGGAGCTGATACCAACTTATACCTCACTTGTTAGCTGTGTGGGTTAAACGTCCACTGTAGTCCTGAGTTCTTGTCCGTCGCTGGTTCGAGCCCACGGGACGAAGAACTTATTATCAACTAAAAACTTCCCCTTTGGTAACATATATGAAAATATATTATTTCCGAGGTAGAGCGAATTGGATATTAAAGGACGTTTGTAGCTTACTGATTGTATATGAATCACGGTGATGTGATAAAAAGTCATAATATGGCTGTGTGCGACAAACGCACTACACGGTTAACATGGCAGAGGTGGTTGGATATCGCCTCTAAATACAAACACCTGAGTTCGGCGGGATGTTTGTATATGGGAGCTGATATCCACTTATACCTCACTTGCTAGCCATGTGGGTTAAGCATCCACTGTAGTCCTGAGTTCTTGTCCGTCGCTGGTTCGAGCCCACGGGACGACGAACTTATTATCAACTAAAAAATTCCCCTTCGGTAACATATATGAAAATATATTATTTCCGAGGTAGAGCGAATTGGATATTAAAGGACGTTTGTAGCTTACTAATTGTATATGAATCACGGTGATGTGATAAAAAGTCATAATATGGCTGCCGGCAAAAAATGCACTACACAGTTAACATGGCAGAGGTGGGTGGATATCATTTCAAAATACAAACACTTGAGTTCAGCTGGAGATTTGTATATGGGAGCGGATATCCACTTATACCTCACTTGCTAGCCGTGTGGGTTAAGTGTCCACTGTAGTCCTCAGTTCTTGTCCGTCGCTGGTTCGAGCCCATGGGATGAAGAACTTATTATCAATTAAAAAATTCCCCTTCGGTAACATACATGAAAATATATTATTTCCGAGGTAGAGCGAATTAGATATTGAAGGACGATTGTAGCTTACTGATTGTATATGAATCACGGTGATGTGATAAAAAGTCATAATATTGTTGCTTGCGACAAACACTATACGGTTAACATGGCAGAGGTGGTTGGATATCATCTCCAAATACAAACACCTTAGTTCGGCGGGAGATTTGTATATGGGAGCCGATATCCACTTATACCTCACTTGCTAGCCGTGTGGGTTAAGCTTCCACTGTAGTCCTGAGTACTTGTCCGTCGCTGGATCGAGCCAACGGGACGACGAAATTATTATCAACTAAATAATTCCACTTCGGTAACATATATAAAATATATCATTTACGAGGTAGAGTGAATTGGATAATAAAGGACGTTTGTAGTTTACTGATTGTATATGAATCACGGTGATGTGATAAAAACTCATAATATGGCTGCGTGCGACAAACACACTACACGGTTAACATGGCAGAGGAGGGTGGATATTGACTCTAAATACAAACATCTGAGTACGGCGGGAGATTTGTATATGTGAGCCGATATCTACTTATACCTCACTTGCTATCTGTGTGGGTTAAGCGTCCACTGTGGTCCTGAGTTCTTGTCCATCGCTGGTTCGAGCCTACAGGACGACGAACTTATTATCAAGTAAAAAATTCCCCTTCGGTAACATATATGAAAATATATTATTTCCAAGGTAGAGCGAATTGGATATTAAAGGACGTTTGTAGCTTACTGATTGTATACGAATCATGGTGATGTGATAAAAATTCATAATATGGTTGCGTACGACAAATGCACTACTAGGTTAAGATGGTAGAGGTGGGTGGATATCGTCTCTAAATACAAACAGCTGAGTTCAGCGGGAGATTTGTACATGGGAGCCGATATGCACTTATACCTCACTTGCTAGCCGTGTGGGTTAAGCGTCCACTGTAGTCCTGAGTTCTTGTCCGTAGCTGGTTTGAGCCCACAGGACAATAAACTTATTATCAACTAAAAAATTTCCCTTCGGTAACATATATGAAAATATATTATTTCCGAGGTAGAGCAAATTGCATATTAAAGGACGTTTGTAGCTTACTGATTTTCTATGAATCACGGTGATGTGATAAAAAGTCCTAATGTGGCTTCCTACGACAAACGCACTACACGGTTAACATGGCAGAGGTGGTTGGATATAGCCTCTAAATACAAACACATGAGTTCGGCGGGAGATTTGTATATAGGAGCCAATATCCACTTATACCTCACTTGGTAGCCATGTGGGTTAAGCATCCACTGTATTCTTGAGTTCTTGTCCGTCGCTGGTTCGAGCCCAAGGGACAACGAGCTTATTATCAACTAAAAAATTCCCCTTCGGTAACATATATGAAAATATATTATTTCCGAGGTAGAGTGAATTGGATATTAAAGGACGTTTGTAGCTTACTGAATGTATATGAATCACGGTGATGTGATAAAAATTCATAATATGGCTGCGAGCTACAAACGCACTACACTGTTAACATGGCAGAGGTGGGTGAATATTGTCCCTAAATACAAACACCTGAGTTCGACGGGAGATTTGTATATGTGAGCCGATATCCACTTATATCTCACTTGCTAGCTGTGTGGGTTAAGCATCGACTGTATTCCTGACTTCTTGTATGTCGCTGGTTCGAGCCCATGGGACAACGAACTTATTATCAACTAAAAAATTCCCCATCGGTAACATGTATAAAAATATATTATTTCCGAGGTAGAGCGAATTGGATATTAAAGGACGTTTGAAGCTTACTGATTGTATATGAATCACGGTGATGTGATAAAAAGTCATAATATGGCTGCGTGAGACAAACGCACTTCATGGTTAACATGGCAGAGGTGGGTGGATATTGTCATTAAATACAAACACCTGTGTTCGGCGGGAGATTTGTATATGGGAGCCGATATACACTTATACCTCACTTGCTAGCCATGTGGGTTAAGCGTCCACTGTTGTCCTGACTTCTTGTCTGTCGCTGGTTCGAGCCCAGTGGACAACGAACTTATTATCAATTAAAAAATTCCCCTTCGGTAACATACATGAAAATATATTATTTCCGAGGTAGAGCAAATTGGATATTAAAGGACGTTTGTAGCTTACTGATTATATATGAATCACGGTGACATGATAAAAAGTCATAATATGGCTACGTGCCGCAAACGCACTACTCGGTTAACATGGCAGAGGTGGGTAGATATCGTCTCTAAATACAAACACCTGAGTGCGGCGGGAGATTTGTATATGGGAGCCGATATCCACTTATACTACACTTGGTAGCCGTGTAGATTAAGCGTCCATGGTAGTCCTGAGTTCTTGTCTGTTGCTGGTTCGAGCCCATGGGACGACGAACTTATTATCAACTAAAAAATTCCCCTTCGGTAACATTTATGAAAATATATTATTTCTGAGGTAGAGAGAATTGTATATTAAAGAACGTTTGTAGCTTACTGATTGTATATGAATCACGGTGATGTGATAGAGTCATAATATGGCTGAGTGCGACCAACGCACTACTCAGGAAACATGGCAGAGGTTTGTGAATAATGTCTCTAAATACAAACACCTGGGTTCGACGGGAGATTTGTATATGGGAGCCAATATCCACTTATACCTCACTTGCTAGCCGTGTGGGTTAATCGTCCACTGTAATCCTGAGTTTTTGTCCGTTGCTGGTTCGAGCCCACATGACGACGAACTTATTATCAACTAAAAAATTCCCAAACGGTAATATATATGAAAATATATTATTTCCGAAGTAGAGCGAATTGGATATTAAAGGACGTTTGTAGCTTACTGATTGTTTATGAATCACGGTGATATGATAAAAAGTCATAATATGGCTGCGTGCGACAAATGCACTACACGGTTAACATACCAGAGGTGGGTGGATATCGTCTCTAAATACAAACACCTGAGTTCGACAGGAGATTTGTATATCGGAGCCGATATCCACTAATACCTCACTTGGTAGCCGTGTAGGTTAAGCGTCCACTGGAGGCCTGAGTTCTTGTCCATCGCTGTTCTAGCCCACGGGACCACGAACTTATTATCAACTAAAAAATTCCCCTTCGGTAACATATATGAAAATATATTATTTCCAAGGTAGATCGAATTGGATATTAAATGATGTTTGTAGCTGACTGATTGTATATGAATCTCGGTGATGTGATAAAAAGCCATAATATGGCTGCGTGCAACAATAGCACTACACGGTTAACATGGTAGAAGTGGGTGGATATCGTCTCGAAATACAAACACCTAAGTTCGATGGGAGATTTGTATATGTAAGCCGATATCCACTTATACCTCACTTGCTAGCCATATGGGTTAAGCGTCCACTGTAGTTCTGAGTTTTTGTCCGTCGCTGGTTCGAGCCCACGGGACGACGAACTTATTATCAACTAAAAAATTACCCTTCGGTAACATATATGAAACTATATTATTTTAGAGGAAGAGCGAATTGGATATTAAAGGACGTTTGTAGCTTACTGAGTGTATATGAATCACGGTGATGTGATAAAAAGTCATAATATGGCTGCATGCGACAAACACACTACACAGTTAACATGGCAGAGGTGGGTGGATATCGTCTCTAAATACAAACACCTGAGTTCGACGGTAGATTTGTATATGTGAGCCAATATCCACTTATACCTCACTTGCTAGCCGTATGGGTCAAGCGTCCACTGGAGTCCAGAGTTCTTATCCGTCGCTGGTTCGAGCACACGGGACGACGAACTTATTATCAACTAAAAAATTCCCGTTCAGTAACATATATGAAAATATATTATTTCCGAGGTAGGGTGAATTGGATATTACAGGAGGTTTATAGCTTACTGATTGTATATGAATCATGGTGATGCGATAAAAAGTCATAATATGGCTGCCTACAACAAAGGCACTACACGGTTAACATGGCAGAGGTGGTTGGATATCTTCTCTAAATATAAACACATGAGTTCGGCGGGATATTTGTATATTGGAAACGATATCCACTTATACCTCACTTGCTAGCCGTGTGGGTTAAGCATCCACTGTAGTCCTGAGTTCTTGTCCGTCGCTGGTTCGAGCCCACGGGACGATGAACTTATTATCAACTAAAAAATTCCCAAACGGTAAAATATATAGAAATATATTATTTCCTAGGTAGAGCGAATTGGATATTAAAGAACGTTTGTAGCTTACTGATTGTATATGAATCACGGTGATATGATAAAAGGTCATAATATGGCTATGTGCGACAAACGCACTACACGGATAACATGACAGAGGTGGGTGGATATCGTCTCTAAATACAAACACATGAGTTCGCCGGAGTTTTGTATATGTGAGCCGATATCCACTTATACCTCACTTGCTAGCTGTGTGGGTTAAGCATCCACTGTAGTCCTCACTTCTTGTCCGTCGCTGGTTCGAGCCCAGGGGACGACGAACTTATTATCAACTAAAAAATTCCCCTTCGGTAACATATGTAAAAAAATATTATTTGCGAGGTAGAGCGAATTGGATATTAAAGGACGTTTGTAGCTTACTGATTGTATATGAATTACGGTGATGTGATAAAAATTCATAATATGGCTGCTTGAGACAAAAGCACTACATGGTTAACATAGCAGAGGTGGGTGGATATCGTCTTTAAATACAAACACACGAGTTCGACGGGAGATTTGTATATGGGAGCCGATATACACTTATACCTCACTAGCTAGCCATGTGGGTTAAGCATCCAAAGTTCTCCTGAGTTCTTGTACGTCGCTGGTTCGAGCCCACGGGACAAAAAACTTATTATCAACTAAAAAATTCACCTTCGGTAACATACATGAAAATATATTATTTCCGAGGTAGAGCGAATTGGATATTAAAGGACGTTTGTAGCTTACTGATTATATATGAATTACGGTGATGTGATAAAAAGTCATAATATGGCTGCGTATGGAAAACGCACTACTCGGTTAACATGGCAGAGGTGGGTGGATATCGCCTCTAAATACAAACACCTGAGTGCGGCAGGAGATTTGTATTTGGGAGCCGATATCCACTTATACCTCTCTTGCTAGCCGTGAGGGTTAAGCGTCCACTGTTGTCCTGAGTTCTTGTTCGTTGCTGGTTCGAGCCCACGGGACGACGAAATTATTATCAACTAAAAAATTCCCCTTCAGTAACATATATGAAAATATATTATTTCTGAGGTAGAGCGAATTGGATATTAAAGAACGTTTGTAGCTTACTGATTGTATATGAATCACGGTGATGTGATAAAAAGTCATAATATGGCTGCGTGCGAGAAACGCACATCTCAGGTAACATGGCAGAGGTGGGTGGATAACGTCTCTAAATACAAACACCTGAGTTCGACGGAAGGTTTGTATATAGGAGCCGATATCCACTTATACCTCACTTGCTAGCCGTGTCGGTTAATCGTCCACTGTAGTCCTGAGTTCTTGTTTGTCGCTGGTTCGAGCCCACAGAACGACGAACTTATAATCAACTAAAAAATTCCCAAACGGTAACATATATGAAAATATATTATTTCCGAGGTAGAGCGAATTGGATATTAAAGGACGTTGTAGCTTACTGATTGTTTATGAATCACGGTAATATGATAAAAAGTCATAATGTGGCTGCGTGCGACAAACGCACTACACGGTTAACACGCCAGGGGTGTGTGAATATCGTCTCTAAATACAAACACCTGAGTTCGAAGGGAGATTTGTATATCGGAGCCGATATCCACTAATACCTCACTTGGTAGCCGTGTGGGTTAAGCGTCCACTGTAGGCCTGAGTTCTTGTCCATCGCTGTTCGAGCCCACTGGACCAAGAACTTATAATCAACAAAAAAATTCCCCTTCGGTTATATATATGAAAATATATTATTTCTGAGGTAGAGCGAATTGGATATTAAATGATGTTTGTAGCTTACTGATTGTATATGAATGACGGTGATGTGATAAAAAGTCATAATATGGCTGCAGGCAACAAATGCACTACACGGTTAATATAGTAGAGGTGGGTGGATATCGTCTCTAAATACAAACACCTGAGTTCGACGGGAGATTTGTATATGGGAGCCGATAACCACTTATACCACACTTGCTAGCCGTGTGGGTTAAGCGTCTACTGTAGTCCTGAGTTCTTGTCCGTCGCTGGTTCGAGCCCACGGGACGACGAACTTATTATCAACTAAAAAATTCCCCTTCGTTAACATGTATGAAAATATATTATTTCCGAGGTAGAGCGAATCGGATATTAAAGGACGTTTGTAGCTTACTGATTGTGTATGAATCATGGTGATGCGATAAAAAGTCATAATCTGGATGCGTGCAACAAAGGCACTACACGGGTAACATGGCAGAGGAAGTTGGATATCATCTCAAAATACAAACACCTGAGTTCGGCATGATATTTGTATATGGGAGACGATATCCACTTATACCTCACTTGCTTGCCGTGTGGGTTAAGCATCCACTGTAGTCCTGAGTTCTTGTCCGTCGCTGGTTCGAGCCCACGGGACAACGAACTTATAATCAACTAAAAAATTCCCCTTCGGTAATATATATGAAAATATATTATTTCCGAGGTAGAGCGAATTGGATATTAAATGATGTTTGTAGCTTACTGATTGTATATGAATCACGGTGATGTGATAAAAAGTCATAATATGGCTGCATGCGACAAATGCACTACACGGTTAATATAGTAGAGGTGGGTGGATATCGTCTCTAAATACAAACACCTGAGTTCGACGGGAGATTTGTATATGGGAGCCGATAACCACTTATACCACACTTGCTAGCCGTTTGGGTTAAGCGTCCACTGTAGTCCTGAGTTCTTGTCCGTCGTTGCTTCGAGCCCACGGGACGACGAACTTATTATCAACTAAAAAATTCCCCTTCGGTAGAGCGAATCGGATATTAAAGGACGTTTGTAGCTTACTGATTGTATATGAATCATGGTGATGCGAGAAAAAGTCATAATCTGGCTGCGTGCAACAAAGGCACTACACGGTTAACATGGCAGAGGTGGTTGGATATCATCTCAAAATACAAACACCTGAGTTCAGCGGGATATTTGTATATGGGAGACTATATCCACATATACCTCACTTTCTTGCCGTGTGGGTTAATAGTCCACTGTAGTCCTGAGTTCTTGTCCGTCGCTGGTTCGAGCCCACGGAACAACGAAATTATTATCAACTAAAAAATTCCTCTTCGGTAACATATATGAAAATATATTATTTTCGAGTTAGAGCGAATTACATATTAAAGGACGTTTGTAGCTTACTGATTGTATATGAATGACGGTGATGTGATAAAAAGTCATAACATGGCTGCGTGCGACAAACGTACTGCACGGTTAACATGGCAGAGGTGGGTGGATATCGTCTCTAAATACAAACACCTGAGTTCAGCGGGAGATTTTTATATGGGAGCCAATATCCACTTATACCTCACTTGCTGGCCGTGTGGGTTAAGCGTCCACTGTAGTCCTGAGTTCTTGTCCGTCTCTGGTTCGACCCCACGGGAGGACGAACTTATTATCAACTAAAAAATTCCCCTTCAGTAACATATATGAAAATATATTATTTCCGAGGTAGAGCGAATTGGATATTAAATAACGTTTGTAGCTTACTGATTGTATATGAATCACGGTGATGCGATAAAAAGTCATAATGTGGCTGCGTGCGACAAATGCAATACACGGTTAACATGGCTGAGGTGGTTGGATACCGTCTCTATATACAAACACATGAGTTCAGCGGGATATTTGTATATGGGAGCCGATATCCACTTATACCTCACTTGCTAGCCGTGTGGGTTAAGCGTCCACTGTAGTCATGAGTTCTTGTCCGTCGCTGGTTCGAGCCCACGGAACGACGAACTTATTATCAACTAAAAAATTCCCCTTTGGTAACATATATGAAAATATATTCTTTCCGAGGTAGAGCAAATTGGATATTAAAGCACGTTTGTAGCTTACTGATTGTATATGAATCATGGTGATGCGATAAAAAGTCATAATATGGCTGCATGCAACAAAGGCACTACACGGTTATCATGGCAGAGGTGGGTGGATATGGTCTCTATATACAAACACCTGAGTTTGGCGGGATATTTGTATATGGGAGCTGATATCCACTTATTCCTCACTTGCTAGCTGTGTGGGTTAAGCATCCACTGTAGTCCTGAGTTCTTGTCCATTGCTGGTTCGAGCTCACGGGACGACGAACTTATTATCAGCTAAAGAATTCCCCTTCGGTAATATATATGAAAATATATTATTTCTCATAGGAAGAGCGAATTAGATATTAAAGGACGGTTGTAGCTTACTGACTGTATATGAATCACAGTGATGTGATAAAAAGTCATAATATGGCTGCCTGCAACAAACGCACTACACGGTTAACATGGCAGAGGTGGGTGGAAATCGTCTCTAAATACAAACACCTGAATTAGGCGAGAGATTTGAATATGGGAGCCGATATCCACTTATACCTCACTTGCTAGCCGTGAGGTTTAAGCATCCATTGTAGTCTTGAGTTCTTATCCATTGCTGGTTCGAGCACTCGGGACGACGAACTTTTTATCAACTAAATAATTCCCGTTTGGTAAAATATATGAAAATATATTATTTACGAGGTAGAGCGAATTGGATATTAAAGGACGTTTGTAGATTACTGATTTTATATAAATCACGGTGATGTGTGTTTAAAGTCATAATATGGCTGCGTGCAAAAAACGCACTACACTGTTAACATGGCAGAGGTGGGTGGATATCGTCTCTAAATGCAAACACCTGAGTTCGACGGGAGATTTGTATATTTGATCCTATATCCACTTATACATCACTTGCTAGCCTTGTGGGTTAAGCGTCCACTGTAGTCATGAGCTCTTGTCCGTCGCTGGTTCGAGCCCACGGGACGACGAACTTATTATCAACTAAAAAATTCCCCTTCGGTAACATATATGAAAATATATTATTTCCTAGGTAGAGCGAATTGGATATTAAAGGACGTTTGTAGCTTACTGATTGTATATGAATCACGGTGATGTGATAAAGGTCACAATATGGCTGCGTGCGACAAATGCACTACACGGTTAATATGGCAGAGGTGGTTGGATATCATCTCTAAATACAAACACCTCAGTTTGGTGGGATATTTCTATATGGGAGTCGATATCCACTTATACATTACTTACTAGCCGTGTGGGTTAGACGTCCACTGTAGTCCTAAGTTCTTGTCCATCGCTGGTTCAAGTCCACGGGACGACGAACTTATTATCAACTAAAAAATTCCCCTTCGGTAACATACATGAAAATATATTATTTCCGAGGTAGAGCGAATTGGATATTAAAGGACGTTTGTAGCTTACTGATTGTATATGAATCACGGTGATGTGATAAAAAGTTTAATATGGCTTTGTACGACAAACGCACTACACGGTTCATATGGCTGAGGTGGGTGTAGATGAATCACGGTGATGTGATAAAAAGTCTTAATTTGGCTGCGTGCGACAAACGCACTACACGGTTAACATGGCAGAGGTGGGTGGATATCGTCTCTCAATACAAACACCTGAGTTTAGCGGGAGATTTGTATATGGGAGCTGATATCCACTTATACCTCACTTGCTAGCTGTGTGGGTTAAGCGTCCACTGTAGTCCTGAGTTCTTGTCCGTCGCTGGTTCGAGCCCACGGGACGACAAACTTATTATCTACTAAAAAATTCCCCTTCGGTAACATATATGAAAATATATTATTTCCGAGGTAGAGCGAATTGGATATTAAAGGAAGTTTGTATCTTACTGATTGTATATGAATCATGGTGATGTGATAAAAAGTCATAATACGGCTGTGTGCGACAAACGCACTATACGATTAACATAGCAGAGGTGGGTGGATATCGTATCTAAATACAAACACCTGAGTTCGGCGGGAGATTTGTATATGGGAGCCGATATCCACTTATACCTCACTTGCTAACCGTAAGGTTTAAGTGTCCACTGTAGTCCTGAGTTCTTGTCCGTCGCTGGTTCGAGCCCACGGGACGACTTACTTATTATCAACTAAAAAATTCCCCTTCGGTAACATATATGAAAATATATTATTTCCGAGGTAGAGCGAATTGGATATTAAAGGACGTTTATAGCTTATTGATTGTATATGAATCACGGTGATGCAATAAAAAGTTATAATATGGCTGCTTGCGACAAACACAATACACGGTTAACATGGCAGAGGTGGGTGGATATCGTCTCTATATACAAACACCTGAGTTTGGCGGGATATTTGTATATGGGAGCTGATATCCACTTATACCTCACTTGCTAGCCATGTGGGTTAAGCATCCACTGTAGTCCTGAGTTCTTGTCGGTTGCCGGTTCTAGTTCACGGGACGACGAACTTATTATCAACTAAAAAATTCCCCTTTGGTAATATATATGAAAATATATTATTTCTCATAGGAAGAGCGAATTGGGTATTAAAGGACGGTTGTAGCTTACTGACTGTATATGAATCACAGTGATGTGATAAAAAGTCATAATATGGCTGCCTGCAACAAACGCACTACACGGTTAACATGGCAGAGGTGGGTGGATATCGTCTCTAAATACAAACACCTGAGTTATGCGAGAGATTTGTATATGGGAGCCGATATCCACTTATACCTCACTTGCTAGCTGTAAGGTTTAAGCATCCACTGTAGTCCTTAGTTCTTGTCTTTCGCTGGTTCGAGCCCTCGGGACGACGAACTTTTTATCAACTAAAAAATTCCCGTTTGGTAAAATATATGAAAATATATTATTTATGAGGTAGAGCGAATTGGATATTAAAGGACGTTTGTACATTACTGATTTTATATAAATCACGGTGATGTGTGTTTAAAGTCATAATATGGCTGCGTGCAACAAACGCACTACAAGGTTAACATGGCAGAGGTGGGTGGAAATCGTCTCTAAATACAAACACCTGAATTAGGCGAGAGATTTGAATATGGGAGCCGATATCCACTTATACCTCACTTGCTAGCCGTGAGGTTTAAGCATCCATTGTAGTCTTGAGTTCTTGTCCATTGCTGGTTCGAGCACTCGGGACGACGAACTTTTTATCAACTAAATAATTCCCGTTTGGTAAAATATATGAAAATATATTATTTACGAGGTAGAGCGAATTGGATATTAAAGGACGTTTGTAGATTACTGATTTTATATAAATCACGGTGATGTGTGTTTAAAGTCATAATATGGCTGCGTGCAAAAAACGCACTACACTGTTAACATGGCAAGGTGGGTGGATATCATCTCTAAATGCAAACACCTGAGTTCGAAGGGAGATTTGTATATGTGAGCCTATATCCACTTATACATCACTTGCTAGCCGTGTGGGTTAAGCGTCCACTGTAGTCCTCAGTTCTTGTCCGTCGCTGGTTCGAGCCCACTTGACGACGAACTTTTTATCAACTAAAAAATTCCCCTTCAGTAACATATATGTAAATATATTATTTCCGAGGTACAGCGAATTTTATATTAAAGGACGTTTGTAGCTTACTGATTGTATATGAATCACGGTGATGTGATAAAAAGGTTAATATGGATTCGTGCGACAAACGCACATCTCGGTTAACATGGCAGAGGTGGGTGTATATGACTCACGGTGATGTGATAAAAAGTCATAATATGGCTGCGTGCGACAAACGTACTGCACGGTTAACATGGCAGAGGTGGGTGGATATCGTCTCTAAATACAAACACCTGAGTTCGGCGGGAGATTTGTATATTGGAGCCGATATCCGCTTATACCTCACTTGCTAGCCGTGTGGGTTAAGCGTCCACTGTAGTCCTGAGTTCTTGTCCATCTCTGGTTTGAGCCCAAGGGACGACAAACTTATTATCAACTAAAAAATTCCCCTTCATTAACATATATGAAAATATATTATTTCCGAGGTAGAGCGAATCTGATATTAAAGGACGTTTGTAGATTACTGATTGTATATGACTCCCGGTGATGATATAAAAAGTCATAATGTGGCTGCGTGCGTCAAACGCAATACACAGTTAACATGGCAGAGGTGGTTGGATATCGTCTCTATATACAAACACCTGAATTCGGCGGGATATTTGTATATGGGAGCTGATATCCACTTATACCTCACTTGCTAGCCGTGTGGGTTAAGCATCCACTGCAGTCCTGATTTCTTGTCTGTCGCTGGTTCGAGCCCACGGGTCGGCGAACTTATTATCAACTAAAAAAATCCCCTTCGGTAACTTATATGAAAATATATTATTTCCGAGGTAGAACGAATTGGATATTAAAGGACGGTTGAAGCTTACTGACTGTATATGAATCGCGGTGATGTGATAAAAAGTCATAATAAGGCTCTCTGCAACAAACGCACTACACGGTTATCATGGCAGAGGTGGGTGGATATCGTCTCTAAATAGAAACACAAGAGTTCGGCGAGAGGTTTGTATATGGGAGCCAATATACACTTATACCTCACTTGCTAGCCGTGAGGTTTAAGTATCCACTGTAGTCCTGAGTTCTTGTCCGTCGCTGGTTCGAGCCAATGGGACGACGAACTTATTATCATCTAGAAAATTCCCCTTTGGTAACATAAATGAAAATATATTATTTCCTAGGTAGAGCAAATTGGATATTAAAGGACATTTGTAGTTTACTGATTTTATATAAATCACTGTGATGTGATAAAAAGTCATAATATGGCTGCGTGAGAAAAACGCACTACACAGTTAACATGGTAGAGGTGGGTGGATATCGTCTATAAATACAAACACCTGAATTCGACAGGAGATTTGTATATGTGAGCCGATATCCATTTATACCTCACTTGCTAGCCGTGTGTGTTAAGCGTCCACTGTAGTCCTGAGTTTTTGTCCATCGCTGGCTCGAGCCCACGGGACGACGAACTTATTATCAACTAAAAAATTCCCCATCGGTAACATATATGAAAAAAATATTATATCTGAGGTAGAGCGAATTGGATATTAAAGGACGTTTGTAGCTTACTGATTGTATATGAATCACGGTGATGTGATAAAAAGTCACAATATGGCTGCGTGCGACAAACGCACTTCACGGTTAACATAGCAGAGGTGGTTGGATATCGTCTCTGAATACAAACACCTGACTTCGACTTGAGATTTATATATCGGAGCCGATATCAACTAATACCTCACTTGGTAGCTGTGTGGGTTAAGCGTCCACTGTAGGCCTGAGTTCTTGTCCATCGCTGGTTCGAGCCCACTGGCCCAAGAACTTATTATCAACTAAAAAATTCCCCTTCATTAACATATGTGAAAATATATTATTTCTGAGGTAGAGCGAATTGGATATTAAAGGATGTTTGTAGCTTACTGATTGTATATGAATCACGGTGATGTGATAAAAAGTCATAATATCACTGCGTGCGACAAACGCACTACACGGTTAACATGGTAGAGGTGGGTGGATATCGTCTCTAAATACAAACACCTGAGTTCGACGGGAGATTTGTATATGGGAGCCGATATCCACTTATACCTCACTTGCTAGCTGTGTGGGTTAAGCGTCCACTGTAGTCCTGAGTTCTTGTCCGTCGCTGGTTCGAGCCCAACGGACGACGAACTTATTATCAACTAAAAAATTCCCCTTCGGTAACATGTATGAAAATATATTATATCCGAGGTAGAGCGAATTGGATATTAAAGGACGTTTGTAGCTTACTGATTGTATATGAATCATGGTGATGCGATAAAAAGTCATAATATGGCTGTGTGCAACAAAGGCACAACACGGTTAACATGGCAGAGGTGGTTGGATATCGTGTCTAAATACAAACACCTGAGTTCGGCGGGATATTTGTATATGGGAGACGACATCCACTTATACCTCATTTTCTAGCCGTGTGGGTTAAGCGTCCACTGTAGTCCTCAGTTCTTGTCCGTCGCTGGTTCGAGCCCACTGGACGACGAACTTATTATCAACTAAAAAATTCCCCTTCCGTAACATATATGAAAATATGTTATTTCCGAGTTAGAGCAAATTGCATATTAAAAGACTTTTTTAGCTTACTGACGGTATATGAATCACGGTGATGTGATAAAAAGTCATAATTTAGCTGCGTGTGACAAACGCACTGCACGGTTAACATGGCGGAGGTGGGTGGATATCGTCTCTAAATACCAACACCTGAGTTCGGCGTGAGGTTTGTATATGGGAGTTGATATCCACTTATACCTCACTTACTAGCCGTGTGGGTTAAGCGTCCACTGTAGTCCTGAGTTCTTGTCCATCGCTGGTTCGAGCTCATGGGAAGACGAACTTATTATCAACTAAACAATTCCCCTTCGGTAACATATAAGAAAATATATTATTTCCGAGGTAGAGCGAATTGGATATTAAATTACGTTTGTAGCTTACTGACTGTATATGAATCACGGTGATGCGATAAAAAGTCATAATATGGCTGCGTGCTACAAACGCACAACACGGGTAACATGGCAGAGGTGGGTGGATATCGTCTCTATATACAAACACCTGAGTTTGGCGGGATATTTGTATATGGGAGCTGATATCCACTTATACCTCACTTGCTAGCCATGTGGGTTAAGCATCCACTGTAGTCCTGAGTTCTTGTCCATTGCTGGTTCGAGCCCATGGGACGACGAACTTATTATCAACTAAAAAATTCCCCTTCGGTAATATATATGAAAATATATTATTTCTCATAGGAAGTGCGAATTCTATATTAAAGGATGGTTGTAGCTTACTGACTGTATATGAATCACAGCGATGTGATAGAAAGTCATAATATGGCTGCTTGCAACAAACGCACTTCACGGTTAACATGGCAGAGGTGGGTGGATATCGTCTCTAAATACAAACACCTGAGATAGGCGAGAGATTTGTATATGGGAGCCGATATCCACTTATACCTCACTTGCTAGCCGTGAGGTTTAAGCATCCACTGTAATCCTGAGTTCTTGTCCGTTGCTGGTTCGAGCCCACGGGACGACGAAGTTTTTAACAACTAAAAAATTCCCGTTTGGTAAAATATATGAAAATATATTATTTCCAAGGTAGAGCGAATTGGATATTAAAGGACGTTTGTAGATTACTGATTTTATATAAATCACGGTGATGTGTGTTTAAAGTCATAATATGGCTGCGTGCAAAAAACGCACTACACTGTTAACATGGCAGAGGTGGGTGGATATCGTCTCTAAATGCAAACACCTGAGTTCGATGGGAGATTTGTATATGTGAGCCTATATCCACTTATACATCACTTGCTAGCCGTGTGGGTTAAGCGTCCAATGTAGTCCTGAGTTCTTGTCCGTCGCTGGTTCGAGCCCACGGGATGACGAACTTATTATCAACGAAAAAATTCCCCCTCGGTAACATATATGAAAATATATTATTTCCGAGGTAGAGCGAATTGGATAATAAAGGACGTTTGTAGCTTACTGATTGTATATGAATCACAGTGATGTGATAAAAAGTCACAATGTGGCTGCGTGCGACAAATGCACTACACTGTTCACATGGCAGAGGTGGTTGGATATCATCTCTAAATACAAACACCTAAGTTCGGCGGGAGATTTCTATATGGGAGCCGATATCCACTTATACCTCACTTGCTAGCCGTGAGGGTTAAGCGTCCACTGTAGTCCTAAGTTCTTGTCTATCGCTGGTTCGAGTCATGGGACAACGAACTTATTATCAACTAAAAAATTCCCCTTCGGTAACATACATAAAAATATATTATTTCCGAGGTAGAGCGAATTGGATATTAAAGGACGTTTGTAGCTTACTGATTGTATATGAATCACGGTGATGTGATAAAAAGTTTAATATGGCTGCGTGTGACAAACGCACTACACGGTTAACATGGCAGAGGTAGGTGTATATGAATCACGGTGATGTGATTAAAAGTCTTAATTTGGCTGTGTGCGACAAACGCACTGCACGGTTAACACGGCAGAGGTGGGTGGATATCGTCTCTCAATAAAAACACCTGAGTTCGGCGGGAGATTTGTATATGGGAGCTGATATCCACTTATACTTCACTTGCTAGCTCTGTGGGTTAAGCGTCCACTCTAGTCCTGAGTTCTTGTCCGTCGCTGGTTCGAGCCCATTTGACGACGAACTTATTATCTGCTAAAAAATTCCCCTTCAGTAACATATATGAAAATATATTATTTCTGAGGTAGAGCGAATTGGATATTAAAGGACGTTTGTATCTTACTGATTGTATATGAATCATGGTGATGTGATAAAAAGTCATAATACGGGTGCGTGCAACAAACGCACTATACAATTAACATGGCAGAGGGGATGGATATCGTATCTAAATACAAACACCTGAGTTCGGCTTGAGATTTGTATATGGGAGCCGATATCCACTTATACCTCACTTGCTAGCCGTAAGGTTTAAGCGTCCACTGTAGTTCTGAGTTCTTGTCCGTCGCTGGTTCGAGCCCACGGGACGACGAACTTATTATCAACTAAAAAATTCCCCTTCGGTAATATATATGAAAATTATTATTTCCGAGGTAGAGCGAATTGGACTTTAAAGGACGTTTGTAGCTTACTGATTGTATATGAATCACGGTGATGCAATAAAAAGTTATAATATGGCTGCGTGCGACAAACACAATACACGGTTAACATGGCAGAGGTGGGTGGATATCGTCTCTATATACAAACACCTGAGTCTGGCGGGATATTTGTATATGGGAGCTGATATCCACTTATACCTCACTTGCTAGCCGTGTGGGTTAAGCATCCACTGTAGTCCTGAGTTCTTGTCGGTTGCTGGTTCTAGCTCACGGGACGACGAACTTATTATCAACTAAAAAATTCCCCTTCGGTAATATATATGAAAATATATTATTTCTCATAGGAAGAGCGAATTGGATATTAAAGGACGGTTGTAGCTTACTGACTGTATATGAATCACAGTGATGTGACAAAAAGTCATAATATGGCTGCCTGCAACAAACGCACTACACGGTTAACATGGCAGAGGTGTGTGGATATCGTCTCTAAATACAAACACCTGAGTTATGCGAGAGATTTGTATATGGGAGCCGATATCCACTTATACCTCACTTGCTAGCCGTGAGGTTTAAGCATCCACTGTAGTCCTGAGTTCTTGTCTTTCGCTGGTTCGAGCCCACGGGACGACGAACTTTTTATCAACTAAAAAATTCCCGTTTGGTAAAATATATGAAAATATATTATTTGCGAGGTAGAGCGAATTGGATATTAAAGGACGTTTGTAGATTACTGATTTTATATAAATCATAGTGATGTGTGTTTAAAGTCATAATATGGCTGAGTGCAAAAAACGTACTACACTGTTAACATGGCAGAGGTGGGTGGATATCGTCTCTAAATGCAAACACCTGAGTTCGAAGGGAGATTTGTATATGTGAGCCTATATCCACTTATACATCACTTGCTAGCCGTGTGGGTTAAGCGTCCACTGTAGTCCTCAGTTCTTGTCCGTCACTGGTTCGAGCCCACGGGACGACGAACTTTTTATCAACTAAAAAATTCCCCTTCGGTAACATATATGAAAATATATTATTTCCGAGGTACAGCGAATTGGATATTAAAGGACGTTTGTAGCTCACTGATTGTATATGAATCACGGTGATGTGATAAAAAGTTTAATATGGATTCGTGCGACAAACGCACTACACGGTTAACATGGCAGACGTGGGTGTATATGACTCACGGTGATGTGATAAAAAGTCATAATATGGCTCCGTGCGACAAACGTACTGCACGGTTAACATGGCAGAGGTGGGTGGATATCGTCTCTAAATACAAACACCTGAGTTCGGCGGGTGATTTGTATATTGGAGCCGATATCCACTTATACCTCACTTGCTAGCCGTGTGGGTTAAGCGTCCACTGTAGTCCTGAGTTCTTGTCCATCTCTGGTTTGAGCCCAAGGGACTACGAACTTATTATCAACTAAAAAATTCCCCTTCATTAACATATATGAAAATATATTATTTCCGAGGTAGAGCGAATTGGATATTAAAGGACGTTTGTAGCTTACTGATTGTATATGACTCACGGTGATGCCACAAAAAGTCATAATATGGCTGCGTGCGTCAAACGCAATACACAGTTAACATGGCAGAGGTGGTTGGATTTCGTCTCTATATACAAACACCTGAGTTCGGCGGGATATTTGTATATGGGAGCTGATATCCACTTGCTAGCCGTGTGGGTTAAGCGTCCACTGCAGTCCTGATTTCTTGTCTGTCGCTGGTTCGAGCCCACGGGACGACGAACTTATTATCAACTAAAAAAATCCCCTTCGGTCACATATATGAAAATATATTATTTCCGAGGTAGAACGAATTGGATATTAAAGAACGGTTGAAGCTTACTGACTGTATATGAATCGCGGTGATGTGATAAAAAGTCATAATAAGGCTGTCTGCAACAAACGCACTACACGGTTATCATGGCAGAGGTGGGTGGATATCGCTCTAAATAGAAACACAAGAGTTCGGCGAGAGTTTTGTATATGGGAGCCAATATACACTTATACCTCACTTGCTAGCCGTGAGGTTTAAGCATCCACTGTAGTCCTGAGTTCTTGTCCGTCGCTGGTTCGAGCCAATGGGACGACGAATTTATTATCAACTAGAAAATTCCCCTTTGGTAACATATATGAAAATATATTATTTCCTAGGTAGAGCGAATTGGATATTAAAGGACGTTTGTAGTTTACTGATTTTATATAAATCACTGTGATGTGATAAAAAGTCATAATATGGCTGCGTGCGAAAAACGCACTACACAGTTAACATGGCATACTTGGGTGGATATCGTCTCTAAATACAAACACCTGAATTCAACAGGAGATTTGTATATGTGAGCCGATATCCATTTATACCTCACTTGCTAGCCGTGTGTGTTAAGCGTCCACTGTAGTCCTGAGTTTTTGTCCATCGCTAGCTCGAACCCACGGGACGACGAACTTATTATCAACTAAAAAATTCCCCATCGGTAACATATATGAAAAAAATATTATATCTGAGGAGAGCGAATTGGATATTAAAGGACGTTTGTAGCTTACTGATTGTATATGAATCACGGTGATGTGATAAAAAGTCACAATGTGGCTGCGTGCGACAAACGCACTACATGGTTAACATAGCAGAGGTGGTTGGATATCGTCTCTGAATACAAACACCTGAGTTCGACGTGAGATTTATATATCGGAGCCGATATCCACTAATACCTCACTTGGTAGCTGTGTGGGTTAATCGTCCACTGTAGGCCTGAGTTCTTGTCCGTCGCTGGTTCGAGCCCACTGGCCCAAGAACTTATTATCAACTAAAAAATTCCCCTTCATTAACATATATGAAAATATATTATTTCTGAGTTAGAGCGAATTGGATATTAAAGGATGTTTGTAGCTTACTGATTGTATATGAATCACAGTGATGTGATAAAAAGTCATAATATCGCTGCGTGCGACAAACGCACTACACGGTTAACTTGGTAGAGGTGGGTGGATATCGTCTCTAAATACAAACACCTGAGTTCGAAGGGAGATTTGTATATGGGAGCCGATATCCACTTATACCTCACTTGCTAGCTGTGTGGGTTAAGCGTCCACTGTAGTCCTGAGTTCTTGTCCGTCGCTGGTTCGAGCCCACGGGACGACGAACTTATTATCAACTAAAAAATTCCCCTTCGGTAACATGTATGAAAATATATTATTTCCGAGGTAGAGCGAATTGGATATTAAAGGACTTTTGTAGCTTACTGATTGTATATGAATCATGGTGATGCGATAAAAAGTCATAATATGGCTGCGTGCAAAAAAGGCACAACACGGTTAACATGGCAGAGGTGGTTGGATATCGTGTCTAAATACAAACACCTGAGTTCGGCGGGATATTTGTATATGGGAGACGATATCCACTTATACCTCATTTTCTAGCCGTGTGGGTTAAGCGTCCACTGTAGTCCTCAGTTCTTGTCCGTCGCTGGTTTGAGCCCACGGGACGACGATCTTATTATCAACTAAAAAATTCCCCTTCCGTAACATATATGAAAATATGTTATTTCCGAGTTAGAGCAAATTGCATATTAAAAGACTTTTGTAGCTTACTGACGGTATATGAATCACGGTGATGTGATAAAAAGTCATAATTTAGCTGCGTTCGACAAACTCACTGCACGGTTAACATGGCGGAGGTGGGTGGATATCGTCTCTAAATACCAACACCTGAGTTCGGCGTGAGGTTTGTATATGGGAGTTAATATCCACTTATACCTCACTTGCTAGCCGTGTGGGTTAAGCGTCCACTGTAGTCCTGAGTTCTTGTCTGTCGCTGGTTCGAGCTCATGGGACGACGAACTTATTATCAACGAAAAAATTCCCCCTCGGTAACATATATGAAAATATATTATTTCCGAGGTAGAGCGAATTGGATATTAAATTACGTTTGTAGCTTACTGACTGTATATGAATCACGGTGATGCGATAAAAAGTCATAATATGGCTGCGTGCTACAAATGCACTACACGGTTAACATGGCAGAGGTGGGTGGATATCGTCTCTATATACAAACACCTGAGTTTGGCGGGATATTTGTATATGGGAGCTGATATCCACTTATACCTCACTTGCTAGCCGTGTGGGTTAAGCATCCACTGTAGTCCTGAGTTCTTGTCCATTGCTGGTTCGAGCCCACGGGACGACGAACTTATTATCAACTAAAAAATTCCCGTTTGGTAATATATATGAAAATATATTATTTCTCATAGGAAGAGCGAATTGTATATTAAAGGATGGTTGTAGCTTACTGACTGTATATGAATCACAGCGATGTGATAGAAAGTCATAATATGGGTGCTTGCAACAAACGCACTTCACGGTTAACATGGCAGAGGTGGGTGGATATCGTCTCTAAATACAAACTCCTGAGATAGGAGAGAGATTTGTATATGGGAGCTGATAACCACTTATACCTCACTTGCTAGCCGTGAGGTTTAAGCATCCACTGTAGTCCTGACTTCTTGTCCGTTGCTGGTTCGAGCCCACGGGACGACGAAGTTTTTAACAACTAAAAAATTCCCGTTTGGTAAAATATATGAAAATATATTATTTCCAAGGTAGAGCGAATTGGATATTAAAGGACGTTTGTAGATTACTGATTTTATATAAATCACGGTGATGTGTGTTTAAAGTCATAATGTGGCTGCGTGTAAAAAACGCACTACACTGTTAACATGGCAGAGGTGGGTGGATATCGTCTCTAAATGCAAACACCTGAGTTCGACGGGAGATTTGTATATGTGAGCCTATATCCACCTATACATCACTTGCTAGCCGTGTGGGTTAAGCGTCCACTGTAGTCCTGAGTTCTTGTCCGTCGCTGGTTCCAGCCCACGGGACGACGAACTTATTATCAACGAAAAAATTCCCCCTCGGTAACATATATGAAAATATATTATTTCCGAGGTAGAGCGAATTGGATATTAAAGGAGGTTTGTAGCTTACTGATTGTATATGAATCACAGTGATGTGATAAAAAGTCACAATGTGGCTGCGTGCGACAAATGCACTACACTGTTCACATGGCAGAGGTGGTTGAATATCATCTCTAAATACAAACACCTGAGTTCGGCAGGAGATTTCTATATGGGAGCCGATATGCACTTATACCTCACTTGCTAGCCGTGAGGGTTAAGCGTCCACTGTAGTCCTAAGTTCTTGTCGATTGCTGGTTCGAGTCCACGGGACAACGAACTTATTATCAATTAAAAAATTCCCCTTCGGTAAAATAAATGAAAATATATTATTTCCGAGGTAGAGCGAATTGGATATTAAAGGACGTTTGTAGCTTACTGATTGTATATGAATCACGGTGATGTGATAAAAAGTTTAATATGGCTGCGTGTGACAAACGCACTACACGGTTAATATGGCAGAGGTAGGTGTATATGAATCACGGTGATGTGATAAAAAGTCTTAATTTGGCTGTGTGCGACAAACGCACTACACGGTTATTATGGCAGAGGTGGGTGGATATCGTCTCTCAATACAAACACCTGAGTTCGGCGGGAGATTTGTATATGGGAGCTGATATCCACTTATACTTCACTTGCTAGGTCTGTGGGTAAAGCGTCCACTCTAGTCCTGAGTTCTTGTCCGTCGCTGGTTCGAGCCCACAGGACGACGAACTTATTATCTGCTAAAAAATTCCCCTTCGGTAACATATATGAAAATATATTATTTCTGAGGTAGAGCGAATTGAATATTAAAGGACGTTTGTATCTTACTGACTGTATATGAATCATGGTGATGTGATAAAAAGTCATAATGCGGGTGCGTGCAACAAACGCACTATACAATTAACATGGCAGAGGGGATGGATATCGTATCTAAATACAAACACCTGAGTTCGGCGGGAGATTTGTATATGGGAGCCGATATCCACTTATACCTCACTTGCTAGCCGTAAGGTATAAGCGTCCACTGAAGTTCTGAGTTCTTGTCCATCCCTGGTTCGAGCCCACGGGACGACGAACTTATTATCAACTAAAAAATTCCCCTTCTGTAATATACATGAAAATATGTTATTTTCGAGGTAGAGCGAATTGGATATTAAAGAACGTTTGTAGCTTACTGATTTTATATGAATCACTGTGATGTGATAAAAAGTCACAATGTGGCTTCCTGCGACAAACAAACTACACGCTTAACATGGCAGAGGTGGGTGGATATCGTCTCTAAATACAAACACCTGAGTTCAGCGGGTGATTTGTATATGGGAGTCAATACCCACTTATACCTCACTTGCTAGCCGTGTGGGTTAAGCGTTCACTGTAGTCCTGAGTTCTTGTCCGTCGCTGGTTCGTGCCCACGGGACGACGAACATATTATCAATTAAAAAATTCCCCTTCCGTAACATATATGAAAATATATTATTTCCGAGGAAGAGCGAATTGGATATTAAAGGATGTTTTTAGCTTACTGATAGCATATGAATCACGGTGATGTGATAAAAAGTCATAATATGGCAGCATGCGACAAAAGCACTACACTGTTAACATGGCAGAGGTGGGTGGATATCGTCCCTAAATATAAACACCTGAGTTCAACGGGAGATTTGTATATGAGAGCCGATATCCACTTATACCTCACTTGGTAGACGTGTGGGTTAAACGTCCACTGTAGTCTTGAGTTCTTGTCCGTCGCTGGTTCGAGCCCACGGGACGACGAACTTATTATCAACTAAAAAATTCCCCTTCGGTAACATATATGGAAATATATTTTTTCCGAGGTAGAGTGAATTAGATATTAAAGTAATTTTGTAGCTTACTGATTGTATATGAATCACGGAGATGTGATAAAAAGTCATAATATGGCTGCGTGCGACAAATGCACTACATGGTTAACATGGCAGAGGTGGGGGGGTACCGTCTCTCAGTACAAACACCTTAATTCGACGGGAGATTTGTTTCTGGGAACTGATATCCACTTACACCTCACTTGCTAGCCGTGTGGGTTAAGTTTCCACTGTAGTCCTGAGTTCTTGTCCGTCGTTGGTTCGAGCCCACAGGACGACGAACTTATTATCAACTAAAAAATTCCCCTTCGGTAACATATATGAAAATATATTATGTCTGAGGTAGAGCGAATTGGATATTAAAGAACCTTTGTAGTTTACTGATTGTATATGAATCACGATGATGTGTAAAAAAGTCATAATATGGCTGCGTACGACAAACGCACTACACAGGTAACATGGCAGAGGTAGGTGGATATCGTTTCTAAATACAAACACCTAAGTTCGACAGGAGCTTTCTACATGGGAGCCGATATCCACTTATACCTCACTTGCTAGCCTTATGGGTTAAGCATCCACTGTAGTCCTGATTTCTTGTCCGTCGCAGGTTCGAGCCCACAGGACGACGAAATTATTATCAACTAAAAAAATTCCTATTCGGTAACATACATGAAAATATATTATTTCCGAGGTAGAGCGAATTGGATATTAAAGGATGTTTGTAGCTTACTGATTGTATATGAATAACAATGATTTGATAAAAAGTCATAATATGGCTGTGTGCGACAAATGCACTACACGGTTAACATAGCAGAGGTGGGTGGATATCGTCTCTAAAAACAAACACCTGAGTTCGGCGGTAGATTTGTATGTGGGAGCCGATATCCACTTATACCTCACTTGCTAGCCATATGGGTTAAGAGTCCCCTGTAGTCCGAAGTTATTGTCTGTCGCTTGTTCGAGCTCATGGGACGACGAACTTATTATCAACTAAAAAATTCCCCTTCGGTAACATATATGAAATTATATTATTTCCGATATAGAGTGAATTGGATATTAAAGGATGTTTGTAGCTTAATGATTGTATACGAATATCAATGATGTGATAAAAAGTCATAATATGGCTGCGTGCGACAAACGCACTACACGGTTAACATGACAGAGGTGGGTGGATATCGCCTCTAAATACGAACACCTGAGTTCGATGGGAGATTTGTATATGGGAGCCCATATCCACTTATACCTCACTTGCTAGTCTTGTGGGTTAAGCGTCCACTGTAGTACTGAGTTCTTGTCCGTCACTGGTTCGAGCCCACGGGACGACGAAATTATTGTCAACTAAAAAATTAACCTTCGGTAACATAAATGAAAATATATAATTTCCGAGGTAGAGCTGATTGTATATTAAAGGACGTTTGTAGCTTACTGATTGTATATGAATCACGGTGATGTGATAAAAAGTCATAATATGGCTGTGTGCGACAAATGCACTACACGGTTAACATTTCAGAGGTGGGTGGATATCGTCTCTAAATACAAACACCTGAGTTCGGCGGGAGATTTGTATATGGAAGCCGATATCCACTTATACCTCACTTGCTAGCCTTGTGGGTTAAGCATCCACTGTAGTCCTGAGTTCTTGTCCGTCGCTGGTTCGACCCCACGGGACTACGAACTTATTATCAACTAAAAAATTCCCCTTCGGTAACATATATGAAAATATATTATTTTGAAGGTAGAGCGAATTGGATATTAAAGGATATTTGTAGCTCACCGATTGCAAATGAATCACGGTAATGTGATAAAAAGTCATAATATGGCTGCTTGCGACAAGCGCACTTCACGGTTAACATGGCAGAGGTGGGTGGATATCGTCCCTAAATACAAACACCTGAGTTCGGCGAGAGATTTGTATATGGGAGCCGATATCCACTTATACCTCACTTGATAGCCGTAAGGTTTAAGCGTCCACTGTAGTTCTGAGTTCTTGTCCGTCGCTGGTTCGAGCCCACGGGACGACGAACTTATTATCAACTAAAAAATTCCCCTTCGGTAACATATATGAAAATATATTATTTCCGAGGTAGAGCGAATTGGATATTAAAGGACGTTTGTAGCTTACTGATTGTATATGAATCACAGTGATGTGATAAAAAGTCACAATGTGGCTGCGTGCGACAAATGCACTACACTGTTCACATGGCAGAGGTGGTTGGATATCATCTCTAAATACAAACACCTGAGTTCGGCGGGAGATTTCTATATGGGAGCCGATATCCACTAATACCTCACTTGCTAGCCGTGAGGGTTAAGCGTCCACTGTAGTCCTAAGTTCTTGTCTATCGCTGGTTCGAGTCACGGGACAACGAACTTATTATCAACTAAAAAATTCCCCTTCGGTAACATACATGAAAATATATTATTTCCGAGGTAGAGCGAATTGGATATTAAAGGACGTTTGTAGCTTAATGATTGTATATGAATCAAAATGATGTGATAAAAAGTTTAATATGGCTGCGTGTGACAAACGCACTACACGGTTAACATGGCAGAGGTAGGTGTATATGAATCACGGTGATGTGATAAAAAGTCTTAATTTGGCTGTGTGCGACAAGCGCACTACACGGTTAACATGGCAGAGGTGGGTGGATATCGTCTCTCAATACAAACACCTGAGTTTGGCGGGAGATTTGTATATGGGAGCTGATATCCACTTATACTTCACTTGCTAGCTCTGTGGGTTAAGCGTCCACTCTAGGCCTGAGTTCTTGTCCGTCGCTGGTTCGAGCCCATGGGACGACGAACTTATTATCTGCTAAAAAATTCCCCTTCAGTAACATATATGAAAATATATTATTTCTGAGGTAGAGCGAATTGGATATTAAAGGACGTTTGTATCTTACTGATTGTATATGAATCATGGTGATGTGATAAAAAGTCATAATGCGGGTGCGTGCAACAAACGCACTATACAATTAACATGGCAGAGGGGATGGATATCATATCTAAATACAAACACCTGAGTTCGGAGGGAGATTTGTATATGGGAGCCGATATCCACTTATACCTCACTTGCTAGCCGTAAGGTTTAAGCGTCCACTGTAGTTCTGAGTTCTTGTCCGTCGCTGGTTCGAGCCCACGGGACGACGAACTTATTATCAACTAAAAAATTCCCCTTCAGTAACATATATGAAAATATATTATTTCCGAGGTAGAGCGAATTGGACATTAAAGGACGTTTGAAGCTTACTGATTGTATATGAATCACGGTGATGCAATAAAAAGTTATAATATGGCTGCGTGCGACAAACACAATACACGGTTAACATGGCAGAGGTGGGTGGATATCGTCTCTATATACAAACACCTTTGGCGGGATATTTGTATATGGGAGCTGATATCCACTTATACCTCACTTGCTAGCCGTGTGGGTTAAGCATCCACTGTAGTCCTGAGTTCTTGTCGGTTGCTGGTTCTAGCTCACGGGACGACGAACTTATTATCAACTAAAAAATTCCCCTTCGGTAATATATATGAAAATATATTATTTCTCATTGGAAGAGCGAATTGGATATTAAAGGACGATTGTAGCTTACTGACTGTATAGGAATCACAGTGATGTGATGAAAAGTCATAATGTGGCTGCCTGCAACAAACAAACTACACGGTTAACATGGTAGAGGTGTGTGGATATCGTCTCTAAATACAAGCACCTGAGTTATGCGAGAGATTTGTATATGGGAGCCGATATCCACTTATACCTCACTTGCTAGCCGTAAGGTTTAAGCATCCACTGTAGTCCTGAGTTCTTGTCTTTCGCTGGTTCGAGCCCACGGGACGACGAACTTTTTATCAACTAAAAAATTCCCGTTTGGTAAAATATATGAAAATATATTATTTGCGAGGTACAGCGAATTGGATATTAAAGGACGTTTGTAGATTACTGATTTTATATAAATCATTGTGATGTGTGTTTAAAGTCATAATATGGCTGAGTGCAAAAAACGTACTACACTGTTAACATGGCAGAGGTGGGTGGATATCGTCTCTAAATGCAAACACCTGAGTTCGAAGGGAGATTTGTATATGTGAGCCTATATCCACTTATACATCACTTGCTAGCCGTGTGGGTTAAGCGTCCACTGTAGTCCTCAGTTCTTGTCCGTCGCTGGTTCGAGCACACGGAACGACGAACTTTTTATCAACTAAAAAATTCCCCTTCGGTAACATATATGAAAATATATTATTTCCGAGGTACAGCGAATTGGATATTAAAGGACGTTTGTAGCTCATTGATTGTATATGAATCACGGTGATGTGATAAAAAGTTTAATATGGATTCGTGCGACAAACGCACTACACGGTTAACATGGCAGACGTGGGTGTATATGATTCACGGTGATGTGATAAAAAGTCATAATATGGCTGCGTGCGACAAACGTACTGCACGGTTAACATGGCAGAGGTGGGTGGATATCGTCTCTAAATACAAACACATGAGTTCGGCGGGAGATTTGTATGTTGGAGCCGATATCCACTTATACCTCACTTGCTAGCCGTGTGGGTTAAGCGTCCACTGTAGTCCTGAGTTCTTGTCCATCTCTGGTTTGAGCCCAAGGGACGACGAAATTATTATCAACTAAAAATTCCCCTTCATTAACATATATGAAAATATATTATTTCCGAGGTAGAGCGAATTGGATATTAAAGGACGTTTGTAGCTTACTGATTGTATATGACTCACGGTGATGCCATAAAAAGTCATAATATGGCTGCGTGCGTCAAACGCAATACACAGTTAACATGGCAAAGGTGGTTGGATATCGTCTCTATATACAAACACCTGAGTTCGGCTAGATATTTGTATATGGGAGCTGATATCCACTTGCTAGCCGTGTGGGTTAAGCGTCCACTAACGTCCTGATTTCTTGTCTGTCGCTCGTTCGAGCCCATGGGACGACGAACTTATTATCAACTAAAAAAATCCCCTTCGGTCACATATATGAAAATATATTATTTCCGAGGTAGAACGAATTGGATATTAAAGGACGGTTGAAGCTTACTGACTGTATATGAATCGCGGTGATGTGATAAAAAGTCATAATAAGGCTGTCTGCAACAAACGCACTACACGGTTATCATGGCAGAGGTGGGTGGATATCGTCTCTAAATAGAAACACAAGAGTTCGGCGAGCGTTTTGTATATGGGAGCCAATATACACTTATACCTCACTTGCTAGCCGTGAGGTTTAAGCATCCACTGTAGTCCTGAGTTCTTGTCCGTCGCTGGTTCGAGCCAATGGGACGACGAAGTTATTATCAACTAGAAAATTCCCCTTTGGTAACATATATGAAAATATATTATTTCCTAGGTAGAGCGAATTGGATATTAAATTACGTTTGTAGCTTACTGACTGTATATGAATCACGGTGATGCAATAAAAAGTCATAATATGGCTGCGTGCTACAAACGCACTACACGGTTAACATGGCAGAGGTGGGTGGATATCGTCTCTATATACAAACACCTGAGTTTGGCGGGATATTTGTATATGGGAGCTGATATCCACTTATACCTCACTTGCTAGCCGTGTGGGTTAAGCTTCCACTGTAGTCCTGAGTTCTTGTCCATTGCTGGTTCGAGCCCACGGGACGACGAACTTATTATCAACTAAAAAATTCCCGTTTGGTAATATATATGAAAATATATTATTTCTCATAGGAAGAGCGAATTGTATATTAAAGGATGGTTGTAGCTTACTGACTGTATATGAATCACAGCGATGTGATAGAAAGTCATAATATGGCTGCTTGCAACAAACGCACTTCACGGTTAACATGGCAGAGGTGGGTGGATATCGTCTCTAAATACAAACTCCTGAGATAGGAGAGAGATTTGTATATGGGAGCTGATATCCACTTATACCTCACTTGCTAGCCGTGAGGTTTAAGCATCCACTGTAGTCCTGACTTCTTGTCCGTTGCTGGTTCGAGCCCACGGGACGACGAAGTTTTTAACAACTAAAAAATTCCCGTTTGGTAAAATATATGAAAATATATTATTTCCAAGGTAGAGCGAATTGGATATTAAAGGACGTTTGTAGATTACTGATTTTATATAAATCACGGTGATGTGTGTTTAAAGTCATAATGTGGCTGCGTGCAAAAATCGCACTACACTGTTAACATGGCAGAGGTGGGTGGATATCGTCTCTAAATGCAAACACCTGAGTTCGACGGGAGATTTGTATATGTGAGCCTATATCCACTTATACATCACTTGCTAGCCGTGTGGGTTAAGCGTCCAATGTAGTCCTGAGTTCTTGTCCGTCGGTGGTTCGAGCCCACGTGACGACGAACTTATTATCAACGAAAAAATTCCCCCTCGGTAACATATATGAAAATATATCATTTACGAGGTAGAGCGAATTGGATATTAAAGGACGTTTGTAGCTTACTGATTATATATGAATCACAGTGATGTGATAAAAAGTCACAATGTGGCTGCGTGCGACAAATGCACTACACTGTTCACATGGCAGAGGTGGTTGGATATCATCTCTAAATACAAACACCTGAGTTCGGCGGGAGATTTCTATATGGGAGCCGATATGCACTTATACCTCACTTGCTAGCCGTGAGGGTTAAGCGTCCACTGTAGTCCTAAGTTCTTGTCTATCGCTGGTTCGAGTCCACGGGACAACGAACTTATTATCAATTAAAAAATTCCCCTTCGGTAAAATACATGAAAATATATTATTTCCGAGGTAGAGCGAATTGGATATTAAAGGACGTTTGTAGCTTACTGATTGTATATGAATCACGGTGATGTGATAAAAAGTTTAATATGGCTGCGTGTGACAAACGCACTACACGGTTAACATGGCAGAGGTAGGTGTATATGAATCACGGTGATCTGATAAAAAGTCTTAATTTGGCTGTGTGCGACAAACGCACTACACGGTTATCATTGCAGAGGTGGGTGGATATCGTGTCTCAATACAAACACCTGAGTTCGGCGGGAGATTTGTATATGGGAGCTGATATCCACTTATGCTTCACTTGGTAGCTCTGTGGGTTAAGCGTCCACTCTAGTCCTGAGTTCTTGTCCGTCGCTGGTTCGAGCCCACGGGACGACGAACTTATTATCTGCTAAAAAATTCCCCTTCGGTAACATATATGAAAATATATTATTTCCGAGGTAGAGCGAATTGAATATTAAAGGACGTTTGTATCTTACTGACTGTATATGAATCATGGTGATGTGATAAAAAGTCATAATGCGGGTGCGTGCAACAAACGCACTACACAATTAACATGGCAGAGGGGATGGATATCGTATCTAAATACAAACACCTAAGTTCTGCGGGAGATTTGTATATGGGAGCCGATATCCACTTATACCTCACTTGCTAGCCGTAAGGTTTAAGCGTCCACTGAAGTTCTGAGTTCTTGTCCATCCCTGGTTCGAGCCCACGGGACGACGAACTTATTATCAACTAAAAAATTCCCCTTCTGTGATATACATGAAAATATGTTATTTTCGAGGTAGAGCGAATTGGATATTAAAGAACGTTTGTAGCTTACTGATTTTATATGAATCACTGTGATGTGATAAAAAGTCACAATGTGGCTTCCTGCGACAAACAAACTACACGCTTAACATGGCAGAGGTGGGTGGATATCGTCTCTAAATACAAACACCTGAGTTCGGCGGGTGATTTGTATATGGGAGTCAATACCCACTTATACCTCACTTGCTAGCCGTGTGGGTTAAGCGTCCACTGTAGTCCTGAGTTCTTGTCCGTCGCTGGTTCGAGCCCACGGGACGACGAACATATTATCAATTAAAAAATTCCCCTTCCGTAACATATATGAAAATATATTATTTCCGAGGAAGAGCGAATTGGATATTAAAGGATGTTTTTAGCTTACTGATAGCATATGAATCACGGTGATGTGATAAAAAGTCATAATATGGCTGCATGCGACAAAAGCACTACACTGTTAACATGGCAGAGGTGGGTGGATATCGTCCCTAAATATAAACACCTGAGTTCAACGGGAGATTTGTATATGAGAGCCGATATCCACTTATACCTCACTTGGTAGACGTGTGGGTTAAACGTCCACTGTAGTCTTGAGTTCTTGTCCGTCGCTGGTTCGAGCCCACGGGACGACGAACTTATTATCAACTAAAAAATTCCCGTTCGGTAACATATATGGAAATATATTTTTTCCGAGGTAGAGTGAATTAGATATTAAAGTAATTTTGTAGCTTACTGATTGTATATGAATCACGGAGATGTGATAAAAAGTCATAATATGGCTGCGTGCGACAAATGCACTACATGGTTAACATGGCAGAGGTGGGGGGGTATCGTCTCTCAGTACAAACACCTTAATTAGACGGGAGATTTGTTTCTGGGAACTGATATCCAATTACACCTCACTTGCTAGCCGTGTGGGTTAAGTTTCCACTGTAGTCCTGAGTTCTTGTCCATCGCTGGTTCGAGCCCACAGGACGACGAACTTATTATCAACTAAAAAATTCCCCTTCGGTAACATATATGAAAATATATTATGTCTGAGGTAGAGCGAATTTGATATTAAAGAACCTTTGTAGTTTACTGATTGTATATGAATCACGATGATGTGTAAAAAAGTCATAATATGGCTGCGTACGACAAACGCACTACACAGGTAACATGGCAGAGGTAGGTGGATATCGTTTCTAAATACAAACACCTGAGTTCGACAGGAGCTTTCTACATGGGAGCCGATATCCACTTATACCTCACTTGCTAGCCTTATGGGTTAAGCATCCACTGTAGTCCTGATTTCTTGTCCGTCGCTGGTTCGAGCCCACAGGACGACGAAATTATTATCAACTAAAAAAATTCCCATTCGGTAACATACATGAAAATATATTATTTCCGAGGTAGAGCGAATTGGATATTAAAGGATGTTTGTAGCTTACTGATTGTATATGAATAACAATGATGTGATAAAAAGTCATAATATGGCTGTATGCGACAAATGCACTACACGGTTAACATAGCAGAGGTGGGTGGATATCGTCTCTAAAAACAAACACCTGAGTTCGGCGGTAGATTTGTATGTGGGAGCCGATATCCACTTATACCTCACTTGCTAGCCATATGGGTTAAGAGTCCCCTGTAGTCCGAAGTTATTGTCTGTCGCTTGTTCGAGCTCATGGGACGACGAACTTATTATCAACTAAAAAATTCCCCTTCGGTAACATATATGAAATTATATTATTTCCGATATAGAGCGAATTGGATATTAAAGGATGTTTTAGCTTAATGATTGTATACGCATATCAATGATGTGATAAAAAGTCATAATATGGCTGCGTGCGACAAACGCACTACACCGTTAACATGGCAGAGGTGGGTGGATATCGCCTCTAAATACGAACACCTGAGTTCGATGGGAGATTTGTATATGGGAACCCATATCCACTTATACCTCACTTGCTAGTCGTGTGGGTTAAGCGTCCACTGTAGTACTGAGTTCTTGTCCGTCACTGGTTCGAGCCCACGGGACGACGAAATTATTGTCAACTAAAAAATTAACCTTAGGTAACATAAATGAAAATATATAATTTCCGAGGTAGAGCTGATTGTATATTAAAGGACGTTTGTAGCTTACTGATTGTATATGAATCACGGTGATGTGATAAAAAGTCATAATAAGGCTGTGTGCGACAAATGCACTACACGGTTAACATTTCATAGGTGGGTGGATATCGTCTCTAAATACAAACACCTGAGTTCGGCGGGAGATTTGTATATGGAAGCCGATATCCACTTATACCTCACTTGCTAGCCTTGTGGGTTAAGCATCCACTGTAGTCCTGAGTTCTTGTCCGTCGCTGGTTCGACCCCACGGGACTACGAACTTATTATCAACTAAAAAAATCCCCTTCGGTAACATATATGAAAATATATTATTTTGAAGGTAGAGCGAATTGGATATTAAAGGATATTTGTAGCTCACCGATTGCAAATGAATCACGGTGATGTGATAAAAAGTCATAATATGGCTGCTTGCGACAAGCGCACTACACGGTTAACATGGCAGAGGTGGGTGGATATCGTCCCTAAATACAAACACCTGAGTTCGGCGAGAGATTTGTATATGGGAGCCGATATCCACTTATACCTCACTTGCTAGCCGTAAGGTTTAAGCGTCCACTGTAGTTCTGAGTTCTTGTCCGTCGCTGGTTCGAGCCCACGGGACGACGAACTTATTATCAACTAAAAAATTCCCCTTCGGTAACATATATGAAAATATATTATTTCCGAGGTAGAGCGAATTGGATATTAAAGGACGTTTGTAGCTTACTGATTGTATATGAATCACAGTGATGTGATAAAAAGTCACAATGTGGCTGCGTGCGACAAATGCACTACACTGTTCACATGGCAGAGGTGGTTGGATATCATCTCTAAATACAAACACCTGAGTTCGGCGGGAGATTTCTATATGGGAGCCGATATCCACTAATACCTCACTTGCTAGCCGTGAGGGTTAAGCGTCCACTGTAGTCCTAAGTTCTTGTCTATCGCTGGTTCGAGTCACGGGACAACGAACTTATTATCAACTAAAAAATTCCCCTTAGGTAACATACATGAAAATATATTATTTCCGAGGTAGAGCGAATTGGATATTAAAGGACGTTTGTAGCTTACTGATTGTATATGAATCACGGTGATGTGATAAAAAGTTTAATATGGCTGCGTGTGACAAACGCACTACACGGTTAACATGGCAGAGGTAGGTGTATATGAATCACGGTGATGTGATAAAAAGTCTTAATTTGGCTGTGTGTGACAAGCGCACTACACGGTTAACATGGCAGAGGTGGGTGGATATCGTCTCTCAATACAAACACCTGAGTTTGGCGGGAGATTTGTATATGGGAGCTGATATCCACTTATACTTCACTTGCTAGCTCTGTGGGTTAAGCGTCCACTCTAGTCCTGACTTCTTGTCCGTCGCTGGTTCGAGCCCATGGGACGACGAACTTATTATCTGCTAAAAAATTCCCCTTCAGTAACATATATGAAAATATATTATTTCTGAGGTAGAGCGATTTGGATATTAAAGGACGTTTGTATCTTACTGATTGTATATGAATCATGGTGATGTGATAAAAAGTCATAATACGGGTGCGTGCAACAAACGCACTATACAATTAACATATCAGAGGGGATGGATATCGTATCTAAATACAAACACCTGAGTTTGGCGGGAGATTTGTATATGGGAGCCGATATCCACTTATACCTCACTTGCTAGCTGTAAGGTTTAAGCGTCCACTGTAGTTCTGAGTTCTTGTCCGTCGCTGGTTCGAGCCCACGGGACGACGAACTTATTATCAACTAAAAAATTCCCCTTCGGTAACATATATGAAAATATATTATTTCCGAGGTAGAGCGAATTGGACATTAAAGGACGTTTGTAGCTTACTGATTGTATATGAATCACGGTGATGCAATAAAAAGTTATAATATGGCTGCGTGCGACAAACACAATACACGGTTAACATGGCAGAGGTGGGTGGATATCGTCTCTATATACAAACACCTTTGGCGGGATATTTGTATATGGGAGTTGATATCCACTTATACCTCACTTGCTAGCCGTGTGGGTTAAGCATCCACTGTAGTCCTGAGTTCTTGTCGGTTGCTGGTTCTAGCTCACGGGACGACGAACTTATTATCAACTAAAAAATTCCCCTTCGGTAATATATATGAAAATATATTATTTCTCATAGGAAGAGCGAATTGGATATTAAAGGACGATTGTAGCTTACTGACTGTATATGAATCACGGTTAACATGGTAGAGGTGTGTGGATATCGTCTCTAAATACAAACACCTGAGTTATGCGAGAGATTTGTATATGGGAGCCGATATCCACTTATACCTCACTTGCTAGCCGTGAGTTTTAAGCATCCACTGTAGTCCTGACTTCTTGTCTTTCACTGGTTCGAGCCCACGGGACGACGAACTTTTTATCAACTAAAAAATTCCCGTTTGGTAAAATATATGAAAATATATTATTTGCTAGGTAGAGCGAATTGGATATTAAAGGACGTTTGTAGATTACTGATTTTATATAAATCATTGTGATGTGTGTTTAAAGTCATAATATGGCTGAGTGCAAAAAACGTACTACACTGTTAACATGGCAGAGGTGGGTGGATATCGTCTCTAAATGCAAACACCTGAGTTCGAAGGGAGATTTGTATATGTGAGCCTATATCCACTTATACATCAGTTGCTAGCCGTGTGGGTTAAGCGTCCACTGTAGTCCTCAGTTCTTGTCCGTCGCTGGTTCGAGCCCACGGGACGACGAACTTTTTATCAACTAAAAAATTCCCCTTCGGTAACATATATGAAAATATATTATTTCCGAGGTACAGCGAATTGGATATTAAAGGACGTTTGTAGCTTACTGATTGTATATGAATCACGGTGATGTGATAAAAAGTTTAATATGGATTAGTGCGACAAAAGCACTACACGGTTAACATGGCAGACGTGGGTGTATATGACTCACGGTGATGTGATAAAAAGTCATAATATGGCTGCGTGCGACAAACGTACTGCACGGTTAACATGGCAGAGGTGGGTGGATATCGTCTCTAAATACAAACACCTGAGTTCGGCGGGAGATTTGTATATTGGAGCCGATATCCACTTATACCTCACTTGCTAGCCGTGTGGGTTAAGCGTCCACTGTAGTCCTGAGTTCTTGTCCATCTCTGGTTTGAGCCCAAGGGACGACGAAATTATTATCAACTAAAAAATTCCCCTTCATTAACATATATGAAAATATATTATTTCCGAGGTAGAGCGAATTGGATATTAAAGGACGTTTGTAGCTTACTGATTGTATATGACTCACGGTGATGCCATAAAAAGTCATAATATGGCTGCGTGCGTCAAACGCAATACACAGTTAACATGGCAGAGGTGGTTGGATATCGTCTCTATATACAAACACCTGAGTTCGGCGGGATATTTGTATATGGGAGCTGATATCCACTTGCTAGCTGTGTGGGTTAAGCGTCCACTAAAGTCCTGATTTCTTGTCTGTCGCTGATTCGAGCCCATGGGACGACGAACTTATTATCAACTAAAAAAATCCCCTTCGGTCACATATATGAAAATACATTATTTCCGAGGTAGAACCAATTGGATATTAAAGGACGGTTGAAGCTTACTGACTGTATATGAATCGCGGTGATGTGATAAAAAGTCATAATAAGGCTGTCTGCAACAAACGCACTACACGGTTATCATGGCAGAGGTGGGTGGATATCGTCTCTAAATAGAAACACAAGAGTTCGGCGAGAGTTTTATATATGGGAGCCAATATGCACTTATACCTCACTTGCTAGCCGTGAGGTTTAAGCATCCACTGTAGTCCTGAGTTCTTGTCCGTCGCTGGTTCGAGCCAATGGGACGACGAAGTTATTATCAATTAGAAAATTCCCCTTTGGTAACATATATGAAAATATATTATTTCCTAGGTAGAGCGAATTGGATATTAAAGGACGTTTGTAGTTTACTGATTTTATATAAATCACTGTGATGTGATAAAAAGTCATAATATGGCTGCGTGCGAAAGACGCACTACACAGTTAACATGGCATACGTGGGTGGATATCGTCTCTAAATACAAACACCTGAATTCGACAGGAGATTTGTATATGTGAGCCGATATCCATTTATACCTCACTTGCTAGCCGTGTGTGTTAAGCGTCAACTGTAGTCCTGAGTTTTTGTCCATCGCTAGCTCGAGCCCACGGGACGACGAACTTATTATCAACTAAAAAATTCCCCATCGGTAACATATATGAAAAAAATATTATATCAGAGGAGAGCGAATTGGATATTAAAGGACGTTTGTAGCTTACTGATTGTATATGAATCACGGGGATGTGATAAAAAGTCACAATGTGGCTGCGTGCGACAAACGCACTACAAGGTTAACATAGCAGAGGTGGTTGGATATCGTCTCTGAATATAAACACCTAAGTTCGACGTGAGATTTATATATCGGAGCCGATATCCACTAATACCTCACTTGGTAGCTGTGTGGGTTAATCGTCCACTGTAGGCCTGAGTTCTTGTCCGTCGCTGGTTCGAGCCCACTGGCCCAAGAACTTATTATCAACTAAAAAATTCCCCTTCATTAACATATATGAAAATATAATATTTCTGAGGTAGAGCGAATTGGATATTAAAGGATGTTTGTAGCTTAGTGATTGTATATGAATCACGGTGATGTGATAAAAAGTCATAATATCGCTGCGTGCGACAAACGCACTACACGGTTAACTTGGTAGAGGTGGGTGGATATCGTCTCTAAATACAAACAACTGAGTTCGATGGGAGATTTGTATATGGGAGCCGATATCCACTTATACCTCACTTGCTAGCTGTGTGGGTTAAGCGTCCACAGTAGTCCTGAGTTCTTGTCCGTCGCTGGTTCGAGCCCACGGGACGACGAACTTATTATCAACTAAAAAATTCCCCTTCGGTAACATGTATGAAAATATATTATTTCCGAGGTAGAGCGAATTGCATATTAAAGGACGTTTGTAGCTTACTGATTGTATATGAATCATGGTGAGGCGATAAAAAGTCATAATATGGCTGCGTGCAACAAAGGCACAACACGGTTAACATGGCAGAGGTGGTTGGATATCGTGTCTAAATACAAACACCTGAGTTCGGCGGGATATTTGTATATGGGAGACGATATCCACTTATAACTCATTTTCTAGCCGTGTGGGTTAAGCGTCCACTGTAGTCCTCAGTTCTTGTCCGTCGCTGGTTCGAGCCCACGGGACGACGATCTTATTATCAAAAAAAAAATTCCCCTTCCGTAACATATATGAAAATATGTTATTTCCGAGTTAGAGCAAATTGCATATTAAAAGACTTTTGTAGCTTACTGACGGTATATGAATCACGGTGATGTGATAAAAAGTCATAATTTAGCTGCGTTCGACAAACGCACTGCACGGTTAACATGGCGGAGGTGGGTGGATATCGTCTCTAAATACCAACACCTGAGTTCGGCGTGAGGTTTGTATATGGGAGTTGATATCCACTTATACCTCACTTGCTAGCCGTGTGGGTTAAGCGTCCACTGTAGTCCTGAGTTCTTGTCCGTCGCTGGTTCGAGCTCATGGGACGACGAACTTATTATCAACTTAACAATTCCCCTTCGGTAACATATATGAAAATATATTATTTCCGAGGTAGAGAGAATTGGATATTAAATTACGTTTGTAGCTTACTGACTGTATATGAATCACGGTGATGCAATAAAAAGTCATAATATGGCTGCGTGCTACAAACGCACTACACTGTTAACATGGCAGAGGTGGGTGGATATCGTCTCTATATACAAACACCTGAGTTTGGCGGGATATTTGTATATGGGAGCTGATATCCACTTATACCTCACTTGCTAGCCGTGTGGGTTAATCATCCACTGTAGTCCTGAGTTCTTGTCCATTGCTGGTTCGAGCCCACGGGACGACGAACTTATTATCAACTAAAAAATTCCCGTTTGGTAATATATATGAAAATATATTATTTCCAAGGTAGAGCGAATTGTATATTAAAGGATGGTTGTAGATTACTGATTTCATATAAATCACGGTGATGTGTGTTTAAAGTCATAATATGGCTGCCTGCAAAAAACGCACTACACTGTTAACATGGCAGAGGTGGGTGGATATCGTCTCTAAATGCAAACACCTGAGTTCGACGGGAGATTTGTATATGTGAGCCTATATCCACTTATACATCACTTGCTAGCCGTGTGGGTTAAGCGTCCAATGTAGTTCTGAGTTCTTGTCCGTCGCTGGTTCGAGCCCACGGGACGACGAACTTATTATCAAAGAAAAAATTCCCCCTCGGTAACATATATGAAAATATATTATTTCCGAGGTAGAGCGAATTGGATATTAAAGGACGTTTGTAGCTTACTGATTGTATATGAATCACAGTGATGTGATAAAAAGTCACAATGTGGCTGCGTGCGACAAATGCACTACACTGTTCACATGGCAGAGGTGGTTGGATATCATCTCTAAATACAAACACCTGAGTTCGGCGGGAGATTTCTATATGGGAGCCGATATGCACTTATACCTCACTTGCTAGCCGTGAAGGTTAAGCATCCACTGTAGTCCTAAGTTCTTGTCTATCGCTGGTTCGAGTCCACGGGACAACGAACTTATTATCAATTAAAAAATTCCCCTTCGGTAAAATACATGAAAATATATTATTTCCGAGGTAGAGCGAATTGGATATTAAAGGACGTTTGTAGCTTACTGATTGTATATGAATCACGGTGATGTGATAAAAAGTTTAATATGGCTGCGTGTGACAAACGCACTACACGGTTAACATGGCAGAGGTAGGTGTATATGAATCACGGTGATGTGATAAAAAGTCTTAATTTGGCTGTGTGCGACAAACGCACTACACGGTTATCATGGCAGAGGTGGGTGGATATCGTCTCTCAATACAAACACCTGAGTTCGGCGGGAGATTTGTATATGGGAGCTGATATCCACTTATACTTCACTTGCTAGCTCTGTGGGTTAAGCGTCCACTCTAGTCCTGAGTTCTTGTCCGTCGCTGGTTCGAGCCCACGGGACGACGAACTTATTATCTGCTAAAAAATTCCCCTTCGGTAACATATATGAAAATATATTATTTCTGAGGTAGAGCGAATTGAATATTAAAGGACGTTTGTATCTTACTGACTGTATATGAATCATGGTGATGTGATAAAAAGTCATAATGCGGGTGCGTGCAACAAACGCACTATACAATTAACATGGCAGAGGGGATGGATATCGTATCTAAATACAAACACCTGAGTTCGGCGGGAGATTTGTATATGGGAGCCGATATCCACTTATACCTCACTTGCTAGCCGTAAGGTTTAAGCGTCCACTGAAGTTCTGAGTTCTTGTCCATCCCTGGTTCGAGCCCACGGGACGACGAACTTATTATCAACTAAAAAATTCCCCTTCTGTAATATACATGAAAATATGTTATTTTCGAGGTAGAGCGAATTGGATATTAAAGAACGTTTGTAGCTTACTGATTTTATATCAATCACTGTGATGTGATAAAAAGTCACAATATGGCTTCCTGCGACAAACAAACTACACGCTTAACATGGCAGAGGTGGGTGGATATCGTCTCTAAATACAAACACCTGAGTTCGGCGGGTGATTTGTATATGGGAGTCAATACCCACTTATACCTCACTTGCTAGCAGTGTGGGTTAAGCGTCCACTGTAGTCCTGAGTTCTTGTCCTTCGCTGGTTCGAGCCCACGGGACGACGAACATATTATCAATTAAAAAATTCCCCTTCCGTAACATATATGAAAATATATTATTTCCGAGGAAGAGCGAATTGGATATTAAAGGATGTTTTTAGCTTACTGATAGCATATGAATCACGGTGATGTGATAAAAAGTCATAATATGGCTGCATGCGACAAAAGCACTACACTGTTAACATGGCAGAGGTGGGTGGATATCGTCCCTAAATATAAACACCTGAGTTCAACGGGAGATTTGTATATGAGAGCCGATATCCACTTATACCTCACTTGGTAGAAGTGTGGGTTAAACGTCCACTGTAGTCTTGAGTTCTTGTCCGTCGCTGGTTCGAGCCCACGGGACGACGAACTTATTATCAACTAAAAAATTCCCCTTCGGTAACATATATGGAAATATATTTTTTCCGAGGTAGAGCGAATTAGATATTAAAGTAATTTTGTAGCTTACTGATTGTATATGAATCACGGAGATGTGATAAAAAGTCATAAGATGGCTGCGTACGACAAATGCACTACATGGTTAACATGGCAGAGGTGGGGGGGTATCGTCTCTCAGTACAAACACCTTAATTCGACGGGAGATTTGTTTCTGGGAACTGATATCCACTTACACCTCACTTGCTAGCCGTGTGGGTTAAGTTTCCACTGTAGTCCTGAGTTCTTGTCCATCGCTGGTTCGAGCCCACAGGACGACGAACTTATTATCAACTAAAAAATTCCCCTTCGGTAACATATATGAAAATATATTATGTCTGAGGTAGAGCGAATTGGATATTAAAGAACCTTTGTAGTTTACTGATTGTATATGAATCACGATGATGTGTAAAAAAGTCATAATATGGCTGCGTACGACAAACACACTACACAGGTAACATGGCAGAGGTAGGTGGATATCCTTTCTAAATACAAACACCTGAGTTCGACAGGAGCTTTCTACATGGGAGCCGATATCCACTTATACCTCACTTGCTAGCCTTATGGGTTAAGCATCCACTGTAGTCCTGATTTCTTGTCCGTCGCTGGTTCGAGCCCACAGGACGACGAAATTATTATCAACTAAAAAAATTCCCATTCGGTAACATACATGAAAATATATTATTTCCGATATAGAGCGAATTGGATATTAAAGGATGTTTGTAGCTTACTGATTGTATATGAATAACAATGATGTGATAAAAAGTCATAATATGGCTGTGTGCGACAAATGCACTACACGATTAACATAGCAGAGGTGGGTGGATATCGTCTCTAAAAACAAACACCTGAGTTCGGCGGTAGATTTGTATGTGGGAGCCGATATCCACTTATACCTCACTTGCTAGCCATATGGGTTAAGAGTCCCCTGTAGTCCGAAGTTATTGTCTGTCGTTTGTTCGAGCTCATGGGACGACGAACTTATTATCAACTAAAAAATTCCCCTTCGGTAACATATATGAAATTATATTATTTCCAATATAGAGCGAATTGGATATTAAACTATGTTTGTAGCTTAATGATTGTATACGAATATCAATGATGTGATAAAAAGTCATAATATGGCTGCGTGCGACAAACGCACTACACGGTTAACATGGCAGATGTGGGTGGATATCGCCTCTAAATACGAACACCTGAGTTCGATGGGAGATTTGTATATGGGAGCCCATATCCACTTATACCTCACTTGCTAGTCGTGTGGGTTAAGCGTCCACTGTAGTACTGAGTTCTTGTCCGTCACTGGTTCGAGCCCACGGGACGACGAAATTATTGTCAACTAAAAAATTAACCTTCGGTAACATAAATGAAAATATATAATTTCCGAGGTAGAGCTGATTTTATATTAAAGGACGTATGTAGCTTACTGACTGTATATGAATCACGGTGATGTGATAAAAAGTCATAATAAGGCTGTGTGCGACAAATGCACTACACGGTTAACATTTCATAGGTGGGTGGATATCGTCTCTAAATACAAACACCTGAGTTCGGCAGGAGATTTGTATATGGAAGCCGATATCCACTTATACCTCACTTGCTAGCCTTGTGGGTTAAGCATCCACTGTAGTCCTGAGTTCTTGTCAGTCGCTGGTTCGACCCCACGGGACTACGAACTTATTATCAACTAAAAAATTCCCCTTCGGTAACATATATGAAAATATATTATTTTGAAGGTAGAGCGAATTGGATATTAAAGGATATTTGTAGCTCACCGATTGCAAATGAATCATGGTGATGTGATAAAAAGTCATAATATGGCTGCTTGCGACAAGCGCACTACACGGTTAACATGGCAGAGGTGGGTGGATATCGTCCCTAAATACAAACACCTGAGTTCGGCGAGAGATTTGTATATGGGAGCCGATATCCACTTATACCTCACTTGCTAGCCGTAAGGTTTAAGCGTCCACTGTAGTTCTGAGTTCTTGTCCGTCGCTGGTTCGAGCCCACGGGACGACGAACTTATTATCAACTAAAAAATTCCCCTTCGGTAAAATATATGAAAATATATTATTTCCGAGGTAGAGCGAATTGGATATTAAAGGACGTTTGTAGCTTACTGATTGTATATGAATCACAGTGATGTGATAAAAAGTCACAATGTGGCTGCGTGCGACAAATGCACTACACTGTTCACATGGCAGAGGTGGTTGGATATCATCTCTAAATACAAACACCTGAGTTCGGCGGGAGATTTCTATATGGGAGCCGATATCCACTAATACCTCACTTGCTAGCCGTGAGGGTTAAGCGTCCACTGTAGTCCTAAGTTCTTGTCTATCGCTGGTTCGAGTCACGGGACAACGAACTTATTATCAACTAAAAAATTCCCCTTAGGTAACATACATGAAAATATATTATTTCCGAGGTAGAGCGAATTGGATATTAAAGGACGTTTGTAGCTTACTGATTGTATATGAATCACGGTGATGTGATAAAAAGTTTAATATGGCTGCGTGTGACAAACGCACTACACGGTTAACATGGCAGAGGTAGGTGTATATGAATCATGGTGATGTGATAAAAAGTCTTAATTTGGCTGTGTGCGACAAGCGCACTACACGGTTAACATGGCAGAGGTGGGTGGATATCGTCTCTCAATACAAACACCTGAGTTTGGCGGGAGATTTGTATATGGGAGCTGATATCCACTTATACTTCACTTGCTAGCTCTGTGGGTTAAGCGTCCACTCTAGTCCTGAGTTCTTGTCCGTCGCTGGTTCGAGCCCATGGGACGACGAACTTATTATCTGCTAAAAAATTCCCCTTCAGTAACATATATGAAAATATATTATTTCTGAGGTAGAGCGAATTGGATTTTAAAGGACGTTTGTATCTTACTGATTGTATATGAATCATGGTGATGTGATAAAAAGTCATAATACGGGTGCGCGCAACAAACGCACTATACAATTAACATGGCAGAGGGGATGGATATCGTATCTAAATACAAACACCTGAGTTCGGCGGGAGATTTGTATATGGGAGCCGATATCCACTTATACCTCACTTGCTAGCTGTAAGGTTTAAGCGTCCACTGTAGTTCTGAGTTCTTGTTTGTCGCTGGTTCGAGCCCACGGGACGACGAACTTATTATCATCTAAAAAATTCCCCTTCGGTAACATATATGAAAATATATTATTTCCGAGGTAGAGTGAATTGGACATTAAAGTACGTTTGTAGCTTACTGATTGTATATGAATCACGGTGATGCAATAAAAAGTTATAATATGGCTGCGTGCGACAAACACAATACACGGTTAACATGGCAGAGGTGGGTGGATATCGTCTCTATATACAAGCACCTTTGGCTGGATATTTGTATATGGGAGCTGATATCCACTTATACCTCACTTGCTAGCCGTGTGGGTTAAGCATCCACTGTAGTCCTGAGTTCTTGTCGGTTGCTGGTTCTAGCTCACGGGACGACGAACTTATTATCAACTAAAAAATTCCCCTTCGGTAATATATATGAAAATATATTATTTCTCATAGGAAGAGCGAATTGGATATTAAAGGACGATTGTAGCTTACTGACTGTATATGAATCACAGTGATGTGATAAAAAGTCATAATATGGCTGCCTGCAACAAACGCACTACACGGTTAACATGGTAGAGGTGTGTGGATATCGTCTCTAAATACAAACACCTGAGTTATGCGAGAGATTTGTATATGTGAGCCGATATCCACTTATACCTCACTTGCTAGCCGTGAGGTTTAAGCATCCACTGTAGTCCTGAGTTCTTGTCTTTCACTGGTTCGAGCCCACGGGACGACGAACTTTTTATCAACTAAAAAATTCCCGTTTGGTAAAATATATGAAAATATATTATTTGCGAGGTAGAACGAATTGGATATTAAAGGATGTTTGTAGATTACTGATTTTATATAAATCATTGTGATGTGTGTTTAAAGTCATAATATGGCTGAGTGCAAAAAACGTACTACACTGTTAACATGGCAGAGGTGGGTGGATATCGTCTCTAAATGCAAACACCTGAGTTCGAAGGGAGATTTGTATATGTGATCCTATATCCACTTATACATCACTTGCTAGCCGTGTGGGTTAAGCGTCCACTGTAGTCCTCAGTTCTTGTCCGTCGCTGGTTCGAGCCCACGGGACGACGAACTTTTTATCAACTAAAAAATTCCCCTTCGGTAACATATATGAAAATATATTATTTCCGAGGTACAGCGAATTGGATATTAAAGGACGTTTGTAGCTCACTGATTGTATATGAATCACGGTGATGTGATAAAAAGTTTAATATGGATTCGTGCGACAAACGCACTACACGGTTAACATGGCAGACGTGGGTGTATATGACTCACGGTGATGTGATAAAAAGTCATAATATGGCTGCGTGCGACAAACGTACTGCACGGTTAACATGGCAGAGGTGGGTGGATATCGTCTCTAAATACAAACACCTGAGTTCGGCGGGAGATTTGTATATTGGAGCCGATATCCACTTATACCTCACTTGCTAGCCGTGTGGGTTAAGCGTCCACTATAGTCCTGAGTTCTTGTCCATCTCTGGTTTGAGCCCAAGGGACGACGAAATTATTATCAACTAAAAAATTCCCCTTCATTAACATATATGAAAATATATTATTTCCGAGGTAGAGCAAATTGGATATTAAAGGACGTTTGTAGCTTACTGATTGTATATGACTCACGGTGATGCCATAAAAAGTCATAATATGGCTGCGTGCGTCAAACGCAATACATAGTTAACATGGCAGAGGTGGTTGGATATCATCTCTATATACAAACACCTGAGTTCGGCGGGATATTTGTATATGGGAGCTGATATCCACTTGCTAGCCGTGTGGGTTAAGCGTCCACTAAAGTCCTGATTTCTTGTCTGTCGCTGGTTCGAGCCCATGGGACGACGAACTTATTATCAACTAAAAAAATCCCCTTCGGTCACATATATGAAAATATATTATTTCCGAGGTAGAACGAATTGGATATTAAAGGACGGTTGAAGCTTACTGACTGTATATGAATCGCGGTGATGTGATAAAAAGTCATAATAAGGCTCTCTGCAACAAACGCACTACACGGTTATCATGGCAGAGGTGGGTGGATATCGTCTCTAAATAGAAACACAAGAGTTCGGCGAGAGTTTTGTATATGGGAGCCAATATACACTTATACCTCACTTGCTAGCCGTGAGGTTTAAGCATCCACTGTAGTCCTGAGTTCTTGTCCGTCGCTGGTTCGAGCCAATGGGACGACGAAGTTATTATCAACTAGATTATTCCCCTTTGGTAACATATATGAAAATATATTATTTCCTAGGTAGAGCGAATTGGATATTAAAGGACGTTTGTAGTTTACTGATTTTATATAAATCACTGTGATGTGATAAAAAGTCATAATATGGCTGCGTGCGAAAGACGCACTACACAGTTAACATGGCATACGTGGGTGGATATCGTCTCTAAATACAAACACCTGAATTCGACAGGAGATTTGTATATGTGAGCCGATATCCATTTATACCTCACTTGCTAGCCGTGTGTGTTAAGCGTCCACTGTAGTCCTGAGTTTTTGTCCATCGCTAGCTCGAGCCCACGGGACGACGAACTTATTATCAACTAAAAAATTCCCCATCGGTAACATATATGAAAAAAAATATTATATCTGAGGAGAGCGAATTGGATATTAAAGGACGTTTGTAGCTTACTGATTGTATATGAATCACGGTGATGTGATAAAAAGTCACAATGTGGCTGCGTGCGACAAACGCACTACACGGTTAACATAACAGAGGTGGTTGGATATCGTCTCTGAATACAAACACCTGAGTTCGACGTGAGATTTATATATCTGAGCCGATATCCACTAATACCTCACTTGGTAGCTGTGTGGGTTAATCGTCCACTGTAGGCCTGAGTTCTTGTCCGTCGCTGGTTCGAGCCCACTGGCCCAAGAACTTATTATCAACTAAAAAATTCCCCTTCATTAACATATATGAAAATATATTATTTCTGAGGTAGAGCGAATTGGATATTAAAGGATGTTTGTAGCTTACTGATTGTATATGAATCACGGTGATGTGATAAAAAGTCATAATATCGCTGCGTGCGACAAACGCACTACACGGTTAACTTGGTAGAGGTGGGTGGATATCGCCTCTAAATACAAACACCTGAGTTCGACGGGAGATTTGTATATGGGAGCCGATATCCACTTATACCTCACTTGCTAGCTGTGTGGGTTAAGCGTCCACTGTAGTCCTGAGTTCTTGTCCGTCGCTGGTTCGAGCCCACGGGACGACGAACTTATTATCAACTAAAAAATTCCCCTTCGGTAACATGTATGAAAATATATTATTTCCGAGGTAGAGCGAATTGGATATTAAAGGACGTTTGTAGCTTACTGATTGTATATGAATCATGGTGATGCGATAAAAAGTCATAATATGGCTGCGTGCAACAAAGGCACAACACGGTTAACATGGCAGAGGTGGGTGGATATCGTCTCTATATACAAACACCTGAGTTTGGCGGGATATTTGTATATGGGAGCTGATATCCACTTATACCTCACTTGCTAGCCGTGTGGGTTAAGCATCCACTGTTGTCCTGAGTTCTTGTCCATTGCTGGTTCGAGCCCACGGGACGACGAACTTATTATCAACTAAAAAATTCCCGTTTGGTAATATATATGAAAATATATTATTTCTCATAGGAAGAGCGAATTGTATATTAAAGGATGGTTGTAGCTTACTGACTGTATATGAATCACAGCGATGTGATAGAAAGTCATAATATGGCTGCTTGCAACAAACGCACTTCACGGTTAACATGGCAGAGGTGGGTGGATATCATCTCTAAATACAAACTCCTGAGATAGGAGAGAGATTTGTATATGGGAGCTGATATCCACTTATACCTCACTTGCTAGCCGTGAGGTTTAAGCATCCACTGTAGTCCTGACTTCTTGTCCGTTGCTGGTTCGAGCCCACGGGACGACGAAGTTTTTAACAACTAAAAAATTCCCGTTTGGTAAAATATATGAAAATATATTATTTCCAAGGTAGAGCAAATTGGATATTAAAGGACGTTTGTAGATTACTGATTTTATATAAATCACGGTGATGTGTGTTTAAAGTCATAATGTGGCTGCGTGCAAAAAACGCACTACACTGTTAACATGGCAGAGGTGGGTGGATATCGTCTCTAAATGCAAACACCTGAGTTCGACGGGAGATTTGTATATGTGAGCCTATATCCACTTATACATCACTTGCTAGCCGTGTGGGTTAAGCGTCCAATGTAGTCCTGAGTTCTTGTCCGTCGCTGGTTCGAACCCACGGGACGACGAACTTATTATCAACGAAAAAATTCCCCCTCGGTAACATATATGAAAATATATTATTTCCGAGGTAGAGCGAATTGGATATTAAAGGACGTTTGTAGCTTACTGATTGTATATGAATCACAGTGATGTGATAAAAAGTCACAATGTGGCTGCGTGCGACAAATGCACTACACTGTTCACATGGCAGAGGTGGTTGGATATCATCTCTAAATACAAACACCTGAGTTCGGCGGGAGATTTCTATATGGGAGCCGATATGCACTTATACCTCACTTGCTAGCCGTGAGGGTTAAGCGTCCACTGTAGTCCTAAGTTCTTGTCTATCGCTGGTTCGAGTCCACGGGACAACGAACTTATTATCAATTAAAAAATTCCCCTTCGGTAAAATACATGAAAATATATTATTTCCGAGGTAGAGCGAATTGGATATTAAAGGACGTTTGTAGCTTACTGATTGTATATGAATCACGGTGATGTGATAAAAAGTTTAATATGGCTGCGTGTGACAAACGCACTACACGGTTAACATGGCAGAGGTAGGTGTATATGAATCACGGTGATGTGATAAAAAGTCTTAATTTGGCTGTGTGCGACAAACGCACTACACGGTTATCATGGCAGAGGTGGGTGGATATCGTCTCTCAATACAAACACCTGAGTTCGGCGGGAGATTTGTATATGGGAGCCCATATCCACTTATACTTCACTTGCTAGCTCTGTGGGTTATGCGTCCACTCTAGTCCTGAGTTCTTGTCCGTCGCTGGTTCGAGCCCACGGGACGACGAACTTATTATCTGCTAAAAAATTCCCCTTCGGTAACATATATGAAAATATATTATTTCTGAGGTAGAGCAAATTGAATATTAAAGGATGTTTGTATCTTACTGACTGTATATGAATCATGGTGATGTGATAAAAAGTCATAATGCGGGTGCGTGCAACAAACGCACTATACAATTAACATGGCAGAGGGGATGGATATCGTATCTAAATACAAACACCTGAGTTCGGCGGGAGATTTGTATATGGGAGCCGATATCCACTTATACCTCACTTGCTAGCCGTAAGGTTTAAGCGTCCACTGAAGTTCTGAGTTCTTGTCCATCCCTGGTTCGAGCCCACGGGACGACGAACTTATTATCAACTAAAAAATTCCCCTTCTGTAATATGCATGAAAATATGTTATTTTCGAGGTAGAGCGAATTGGATATTAAAGAACGTTTGTAGCTTACTGATTTTATATCAATCACTGTGATGTGATAAAAAGTCACAATATGGCTTCCTGCGACAAACAAACTGCACGCTTAACATGGCAGAGGTGGGTGGATATCGTCTCTAAATACAAACACCTGAGTTCGGCGGGTGATTTGTATATGGGAGTCAATACCCACTTATACCTCACTTGCTAGCAGTGTGGGTTAAGCGTCCACTGTAGTCCTGAGTTCTTGTCCGTCGCTGGTTCGAGCCCACGGGACGATGAACATATTATCAATTAAAAAATTCCCCTTCCGTAACATATATGAAAATATATTATTTCCGAGGAAGAGCGAATTGGATATTAAAGGATGTTTTTAGCTTACTGATAGCATATGAATCACGGTGATGTGATAAAAAGTCATAATATGGCTGCATGCGACAAAAGCACTACACTGTTAACATGGCAGAGGTGGGTGGATATCGTTCCTAAATATAAACACCTGAGTTCAACGGGAGATTTGTATATGAGAGCCGATATCCACTTATACCTCACTTGGTAGACGTATGGGTTAAACGTCCACTGTAGTCTTGAGTTCTTGTCCGTCGCTGGTTCGAGCCCACGGGACGACGAACTTATTATCAACTAAAAAATTCCCCTTCGGTAACATATATGGAAATATATTTTTTCCGAGGTAGAGCGAATTAGATATTAAAGTAATTTTGTAGCTTACTGATTGTATATGAATCACGGAGATGTGATAAAAAGTCATAATATGGCTGCGTGCGACAAATGCACTACATGGTTAACATGGCAGAGGTGGGGGGGTATCTTCTCCCAGTACAAACACCTTAATTCGACGGGAGATTTGTTTCTGGGATATGATATCCACTTACACCTCACTTGCTAGCCGTGTGGGTTAAGCGTCCACTGTAGTCCTGAGTTCTTGTCCATCGCTGGTTCGAGCCCACAGGACGACGAACTTATTATCAACTAAAAAATTCCCTTCGGTAACATATATGAAAATATATTATGTCTGAGGTAGAGCGAATTGGATATTAAAGAACCTTTGTAGTTTACTGATTGTATATGAATCACGATGATGTGTAAAAAAGTCATAATATGGCTGCGTACGACAAACGCACTACACAGGTAACATGGCAGAGGTAGGTGGATATCCTTTCTAAATACAAACACCTGAGTTCGACAGGAGCTTTCTACATGGGAGCCGATATCCACTTATACCTTACTTGCTAGCCTTATGGGTTAAGCATCCACTGTAGTCCTGATTTCTTGTCCGTCGCTGGTTCGAGCCCACAGGACGACGAAATTATTATCAACTAAAAAAATTCCCATTCGGTAACACATGAAAATATATTATTTCCGAGGTAGAGCGAATTGGATATTAAAGGATGTTTGTAGCTTACTGATTGTATATGAATAACAATGATGTGATAAAAAGTCATAATATGGCTGTGTGCGACAAATGCACTACACGGTTAACATAGCAGAGGTGGGTGGATATCGTCTCTAAAAACAAACACCTGAGTTCGGCGGTAGATTTGTATGTGGGAGCCGATATCCACTTATACCTCACTTGCTAGCCATATGGGTTAAGAGTCCCCTGTAGTCCGAAGTTATTGTCTGTCGCTTGTTCGAGCTCATGGGACGACGAACTTATTATCAACTAAAAAATTCCCCTTCGGTAACATATATGAAATTATATTATTTCCGATATAGAGCGAATTGGATATTAAAGGATGTTTGTAGCTTAATGATTGTATACGAATATCAATGATGTGATAAAAAGTCATAATATGGCTGCGTGCGACAAACGCACTACACGGTTAACATGGCAGAGGTGGGTGGATATCGCCTCTAAATACGAACACCTGAGTTCGATGGGAGATCTGTATATGGGAGCCCATATCCACTTATACCTCACTTGCTAGTCGTGTGGGTTAAGCGTCCACTGTAGTACTGAGTTCTTGTCCGTCACTGGTTCGAGCCCACTGGACAACGAAATTATTGTCAACTAAAAAATTAACCTTCGGTAACATAAATGAAAATATATAATTTCAGAGGTAGAGCTGATTTTATATTAAAGGACGTATGTAGCTTACTGACTGTATATGAATCACGGTGATGTGATAAAAAGTCATAATATGGCTGTGTGCGACAAATGAACTACACGGTTAACATTTCAGAGGTGGGTGGATATCGTCTCTAAATACAAACACCTGAGTTCTGCGGGAGATTTGTATATGGAAGCCGATATCCACTTATACCTCACTTGCTAGCCTTGTGGGTTAAGCATCCACTGTAGTCCTGAGTTCTTGTCCGTCGCTGGTTCGACCCCACGGGACTACGAACTTATTATCAACTAAAAAATTCCCCTTCGGTAACATATATAAAAATATATTATTTTGAAGTTAGAGCGAATTGGATATTAAAGGACATTTGTAGCTCACCGATTGCAAATGAATCACGGTGATGTGATAAAAATTCATAATATGGCTGCTTGCGACAAGCGCACTACACGGTTAACATGGCAGAGGTGGGTGGATATCGTCCCTAAATACAAACACCTGAGTTCGGCGAGAGATTTGTATATGGGAGCCGATATCCACTTATACCTCACTTGCTAGACGTGTGGGTTAAACGTCCACTGTAGTCCTGAGTTCTTGTCCTTCACTGGTTCGAGCCCACGGGACGACGAACTTATTATCAACTAGAAAATTCCCCTTCGGTAACATATATGAAAATATAATATTTCCGAGGTAGAGCGAATTGGATATTAAAGGACGTTTGTAGCTTACTGATTGTATATGAATCACGGTGATGTGATAAAAATTTATAATATGGCTGTTTGCAACAAACGCACTACATGGTTAACATGGCAGAGGTGGGTGGATATTGTTTGTAAATACAAACACATGAGTTAGTTGGGAGATTTGTATCTGGGAGCCGATATACACTTATACCTCACTTGCTAGCCGTGTGGGTTAAGCGTCAACTGTGGTCCTGAGTTCTTGTCCGTCGCTGGTTCGAGCCCACGGGACAACGAACTTATTATCAACTAAAAAATTCTCCTTTGGTGACATATATGAAAATATGTTATTCCGAGGTAGAGCGAATTGGATATTAAAGGACCTTTGTAGCTTAGTGATTGTATATAAATCACGGTGATATCATAAAAAGTCATAATGTGGGTGCCTGCGACAAACGCACTACTCGGTTAACATGGCAGAGGTGGGTGGATATCGTCTCTAAATACAAACACCTGAGTTCTCCTGGTGATTTGTATATGGGAGCCGATATCCACTTATACCTCACTTACTAGTCGTGTGGGTTAAGCATCCACTGTAGTACTGAATTCTTGTCCGCCGCTGGTTCGAGCCCAGGGGACGACGATCTTATTATCAACTAAAAAGTTCCCCTTCGGTAACATATATGAAAATATATTATTTCTGAGGTAGAGCGAATTGGACATTAAAGGACGTTTGTAGCTAACTGATTGTATATGAATCACGGTGATGTGATAAAAATCATAATATGGCTGCCTGCGACAAACGCACTACACGGTTAACATAGCAGAGGTGGGAGGGTATCGTCTCTAAATACAAACACCTGAGTTCGGCGGGATATTTGTATATGGAAGACGATATCCACTTATACCTCACTTTCTAGCCGTGTTAGTTAAGTGTCCACTGTAGTCCTGAGTTCTTATCTGTCGCTGGTTCGAGCCCAAAGGACGACGAACTTATTATCAACTAAAAAATTCCCCTTCGGTAACATATATGAAAATATAATATTTCTGAGGTAGATCGAATTGGATATTAAAGATCGTTTGTAGCTTACTGATTGTATATGAATCACGGTGATGTGATAAAAAGTCATAAGATGGCTGCGTGCGACAAACGCACTACACAGGTAATATGGCATAGGTGGGTGGATATCGTCTCTAAATACAAACACCTGGGCTCTACGGGAGATTTATATATGGAAGCCAATATCCACTTATACCTCACTTGCTAGCCGTGTGGGTTAAGCGTCCACTGTAGTCCTGAGTTCTTGTCCGTCGCTGGTTCGAGCCCACTGGACGACGAACTTATTATCAACTAAAAACTTCCTCTTCGGTTACATATATGAAAATATATCATTTCCGAGGTAGAGCGAATTAGATATTAAAGAATGTTTGTAGCTTGCTGATTATATATGAATCACGGTGATGTGATAAAAACTCATTACACAGATAACATGCCAGAGGTGGGTGGATATCGTCTCTAAATACAAACACCTGAGTTCGACGGGAGATTTGTATATGTGAGCCGATATCCGCTTATACCTCACTTGCTAGCCGTGTGGGTTAAGCGTCCACTGTAGGCCTGAGTTCTTGTCCATCGCTGGTTCGAGCACACTGGACCACGAACTTATTATCAACTAAAAAATTCCCCTTCGGTAACATAAATGAAAATATATTATTTCTAAGGTAGAGCGAATTGGATATTAAAGGATGTCTGTAGCTTACTGATTGTATTTGAATCACGGTGATGTGGTAAAAATTCATAATATGGCTGCGTGCGACAAACGCACTACACGGTGAATATGGTAGAGGTGGTTGGATATCAGTTCTAAATACAAACACCTGAGTTCCATTGGAGATTTGTATATGGGAGCCGATATCCACTTATACCTCACTTGGTAGCTGTGTGGGTTAAGCGTCCACTGTAGTTTTGAGTTCTTCTTCACCCCTGGTTCGAGCCCACGGGACGACGAACTTATCAACTAAAAAATTTCCCTTCGGTAACATATATGAAAATTTATAACTTCTGAGGTAGAACGAATTGCATATTAAAAGACGTTTGTAGCTTACTGAGTGTATATGAATCAAGGTGATGTGGTAAAAACTCATAATGTGGCTGCGCGCGACAAACACACTACACAGTTAACATGGCAGAGGTAGGTGGATATCGTCCCTAAATACAAACACCTGAGTTAGACTTGAGATTTGTATATGATAGCCGATATCCACTTATACCTCACTTGGTAGTCGTGTGGGCTAAGCGTCCACTGTAGTTTTGAGTTCTTGTCCGTCCCTGGTTCGAGCCCACGGACGACGAACTTATTATCAACTAAAAAATTCGCCTTCGGTAACATATATGAAAATATATTATATCCGAGGTAGAGCGAATTGGATATTAAAGGACGTTTGTAGCTTACTGATTGTATATGAATCACGGTGATGTGATAAAAAGTCATAACATATCTGCGTGGTGACAAATCCACTACACGGTTAACATGGCAGAGGTGGGTGGATATCGTTTCTAAAAACAAACTCCTGAGTTCAGCGGGAGATTTGTATATGGGAGCCGATATCCACTTATACCTCACTTGCTAGTTGTGTGGGTTAAGTGTCCACTGTAGTCCTGAGTTCTTGTCCATCACTAGTTCGAGCCCAGGGGACGACGAACTTATTATCAACTAAAAAATTCCCGTTCGGTAACATATATGAAAAGATACTACTTCAGAGGTATAGCGAATTGGATATTAAAGGACGTTTGTAGCTTACTGATTGTATATGAATCACAGTGATGTGATAAAAAGTCATAATTTGGCTGCCTGCGACAAACGCATTACACAGATAACATGTCAGAGATAGGTGGATATCGTCTCTAAATACAAACACCTGAGTTCGACGGGAGATTTGTATATGCGAGCCGATATCCACTAATACCTCAATTGCTAGCCGTGTGGGTTAAGCGTCCACTGTAGTCCTGAGTTCTTGTACATCGCTGGTTCGAGCCCACTGGACCACGAACTTGTTATCAACTAAAAAATTCCCCTTCGGTAACATATATGAAAATATATTATTTCCGAGGTCGAGCAAATTGGATATTAAAGGATGTTTGTAGCTTACTGATTGTATATAAATCACGGTGATGTGATAAAAAGTCATAATATGGCTGCCTGCGACAAACGCACTACACGGTTAACATGGTAGAGGTTGGTGGATATTGCCTCGAAATACAAACACCTGAGTTCCATGGGAGATTTGTATATGGGAGCCAATGTCCACTTATACCTCACTTGCTAGACGTGTGGATTAAGCGTCCACTGTAGTCCTGAGTTCTTGTCTGTCGCTGGTTCGAGCCCACATGACGACGAACTTATTATCAACTAAAAAATTCCCCTTCGGTAACATAAATGAAAATATATTATTTCCGAGGTAGAATGGATTGCATATTAAAGGACGTTTGTAGCTTACTGACTGTATATGAATCACGGTGATGTGATAAAAAGTAATAATATGGCTGCGTTCGACAAACGCACTACACGGTTAACATGGCATAGGTGAGTGGATATCGTCTCTAAATACAAACACCTGAGTTCGACGGGAGATTTGTATATGGGAGCCGATATCCACTTATACCTCACTTGCTAACCGTGTGGGTTAAGTGTCCACTGTAGTCCTGAGTTTTTGTCCGTCGCTGGTTTGAGACCAAGGGACGACGAACTTATTATCAACTAAAAAATTCCCATTCGGTAACTTATATGAAAAGATATTACTTCAGAGGTATAGCGAATTGGATATTAAAGGACGTTTGTAGCTTACTGATTGTATATGAATCACAGTGATGTGGTAAAAAGTCATAATTTGGCTGCCTGCGACAAACGCATTACACAGATAACATGTCAGAGATGGGTGGATATCGTCTCTAAATACAAACACCTGAGTTCGACGGGAGATTTGTATACGAGCCGATATCCACTAATACCTCACTTGCTAGCCGTGTGGGTTATGCGTTCACTGTAGTCCTGAGTTCTTGTCCATCGCTGGTTCGAGCCCACTGGACCACGAACTTATTATCAACTAAAAAATTCCCCTTCGGTAACATATATGAAAATATATTACTTCCGAGGAAGAGCAAATTGGATATTAAAGGATATTTGCAGCTTACTGATTTTATATGAATCACGGTGATGTGGTAAAAAGTCATAATATGGCTGCGTGCGACAAACGCACTACACAGTTACCATGGCAGAGGTGGGTGGATATCGTCTCTAAATACAAACACCTGAGTTCGACAGGAGATTTGTATATGGGAGCCGATATCCACTTATACCTCACTTGCTAGTCGTGTGGGTTAAGCATCCACTGTAATCCTGAGTTCTTGTCCGTCGCTGGTTCAAGCCCACAGGACGACGAACTTATTATCAACTAAAAAATTCCCCTTCGGTAACATAAATGAAAATATATTATTTCCGAGGTAGAACGAATTGCATATTAAAGGACGTTTGTAGCTTACTGAGTGTATATGAATCACGGTGATGTGATAAAAAGTCATAATGTGGCTGCGTGCAACAAACGCACTACACGGTTAACATGGCAGAGGTGGGTGGATATCGTCTCTAAATACAAACACCTGAGTTCGACAGGAGATTTGTTTATGGGACTCGATATCTACTTATACCTCACTTGCTAGCCATGTGGGTTAAGGGTCCACTGTAGTCCTGAGTTCTTGTCCGTCGCTCGTTCGAGCCTATGGGACGATGAACATATTATCAACTAAACAATTCCTCTTCGGTAGCATATATGAAAATATATTATTTCCGTGGTAGAGCGAATTGCATATTGAAGGACGTTTGTAGCTTATTGATTGTATATGAATCACGGTGATGTGACAAAAAGTCATAATATGGCTGCCTGAGACAAACGCACTACACGGTTAACATGGTAGAGGTGGGTGGATATCTTCTCTTAATATAAACACATGAGTTCGATGGGAGATTTGTACTTGGGAGCCGATATCCACTTATACCTCACTTGCTAGCCGTATTGGTTAAGCGTCCACTGTAGTCCTGAGTTCTTGTCCGTCACTGGTTCAAGACTACGGGACGACGAACTTATTATCAACAAAAAAATTCCCCTTCGGCAACATATAGGAAAACTTATTATTTTCGAGTTAGAGTGAATTGGATATTAAAGGATGTTTGTAGCTTACTGATGATATATATATATATATATATATATATATATATATATATATATATATATATATATATATATATATATATATATATATATATATATATATATATATATATATATATATATATATATATATATATATATATATATAATATTATATATATATGTATATATATATATATATATATATATATATTATATATATATATATATATATATATATATATATATATATATATATATATATATATATA
>JANJGK010004033.1:67500-70675 GCA_039081455.1 Macrobrachium rosenbergii | reverse complement strand
ATATTTGTAGCTTCATGATCGTATATAAATCACGGTGTGATAAAAAAATGTCATAAAAAGAGCTGCGTGTTCCAAACGTACCAATGAACTATCATGGTCGAGGTGGGTTAATGCCGAGGCTAAGTACAATTTCCCCGCTCTCGACGGGTAAATATAGTACACCAGACTCGGCGTTAACTTATACCTCTCTTGATAGCTCAGTGGTTAGCGTCGACTGGATTCGCTGGATGCGCGTCTGTGTGTCGTGGGATCGAGACTCGGCAGTGCCCGTCCATTTATCACTTATAAATTCCCCTTCGGTGATAATTCCCCATCGGGGATATTCCCGAGGTAGCGTGGATTTGATATTAAGCGATATTTGTAGCTTCATGATCGTATATAAATCACGGTGTGATAAAAAAAAAAATGTCATATATATATATATATATATATATGTATATATATATATATATATATATATATATATATATATATATATATATATATATATATATATATATATATAATATATAGCGCTAGGACAATTCGGTACCGGACAATTCTGTACCGGACAGTTCGGTACCGGACTGTTCGGTACCGGACAATTCGGTACTACGACAGTTTGGTACCAGATATTTCAGCATTTCTAAAAACACAAACACACAATGTGTATTGTTTGATTATCACTGGTAAAAAAAAAAAGACAATTTATAATACTTAAAAAATTTGAACTGCTATTAAAATTCATGTTTAATAAAAGAAAATAAACTGACGAAATGAATTTTTGCATTTATTATTGAACACAGTATTAAACAAAAATATCTTAAAAATATCTTAAAACTTGCAATATATCAAAATGTTCATCAGTATGAAGTCGAGCTTTGAAAGAGCGATTTTCACAACGCCACTATATTTTTGAACCACCAGCATTTTCTTTGTTTATGGTAAACGTAGTTTTCGTTATCGACAGATTTTTTCACTTTTCCAAATTTACAAACTTACAAGTGGCCATTCCATACCTCATGGGCTGATAACTGACACTAAAATTCAGTTAACAAAAATAACTGACCACAGAAACAATGCTATACTTTAAAATAAGCCGCAAATATACAAATGAATGGGCCACCACCGCTTGACTTAGAATAATCATTTCATATCTCATTACTTAAGGGTCTTTGCAGCGTCCCCTCTGCCCCTAGCTGCAGCCTCTCTCTCGTTTCTTTTACTGTATCTCCGTTCATATTCTTTTTCTTCCATCTGACTTTCCACCCTCTAACAATTGTTATCTAGTGCAGCTACGAGGTTTTCCTTCTGTTTCGCCTTTAAAACCTTCTTACTATCAATTTCCCTTTCAGCGTTGAATGACCTCATATGTCCCAGCGCTTGGCCTTTGTCCTAAATTCTATATTCTCTATTCAAATGAGTAGCTTAGTTAAAAGCCTTCCGTTACCGAATTGTCTGGTACCGAATTGTCCGGTACCAAATTGTCCTAGCACCAAATTGTACGGCGCCAAATTGTCCGGTACCGTATTATCCAGTACCGAATTGTCTGCCATATATATATATATATATATATATATATATATATATATATATATATATATATATATATATATATATATATATATATAATGAGGTAGAATCATAGAGTAATTTATCACAAATCTCCGGTGTACATGTGTGCAAATGGAGAGTCTGCACTATTTTTCATTCCACAACGCTTCTTTAGAGACTTACATCCAGTTGAGTGTAACGTAAGTGAGAATAGCACCGTGAGGTGTTCCCATATTTCTCTCTCTCTCTCTCTCTCTCTCTCTCTCTCTCTCTCTCTCTCTCTCTCTCTCTCTCTCTCTCTCTCTCTCTCTCTCTCTCAGAGGGAAGAGTTTATTTAGTTCCCAGGAACTGAAATAGTAGGTAGATGAGCCTGGCCATCGTATTTTATGCGTTCAAACCTGTGTTAGAAAGCAAGTTGTGAAAAGTTCAAATAAACTTTGTAGGCTTCTAAGACATTATACCTTTATTTAGCACCCTTTAAATTTACATTGTGCAAAACGCTTTCAGTGTAAAACATGATATATTCTTAAACAAGTAATTCAATAAATTTGTAAATTTACTCTTGCAAGGTAATTAATGAAAAGGAGAAAATTCTGCGATCCACAAAATCAAAACGCAGAAAACTTAGCCGGTCACTTGCTATAAAAAAAAAATTACGATTTCATATCTTGAAGGAAAAAAATTTGTCACTTTATAAATCTAAAGTAAATCTGGAGAGAAATTATGGTTACCAAAAGATTGGGGTATTCCGTGAGGTGGAAACTTCTGAGATGTTAATGCAATTTCTTTTTCTTACTGTAGGTTTTCCCAAAGGGTAAGGAAAACCCTGGAATGTCTGAATTGCTCAAAGATTAGTTTCCAGCCTCAAACAGTAAGAGAAAGCAGCAACATTGTTTTTCTTTATCTTTCTCAAGAAGGCCCGTTTGAAAAAAAAAGAGACTTTCTGAGAAGTAGACTAAAAAGTGGTTAGTCAATAAAACAGTAAGAAGTCATGAAAACAATTCCGAAAAAAAAACAGCTTCCAAATATTTAGCCAATCAGTTTCTCGATATCTTTGTGAGTTTTTGGCAAACTAATAAATAAAAAACACTGAAATCTCCAAAGAAACTGTTCTTTAAATACTGAAGACAAAGAGGCATGTGAGAAAACACATAATGATGGCAAAACAAAGTTGGAAAATTTATAAGTACGGAGGTATTCCCGTCGTTTACCAGTTAACAAATAAGCAAGCCTGCAAACAGAAGCATTAGAAATACTTTAAAAAGAATCAAACAATTCTAGTTGAGCCGGAAACTGGTTGCCACCAAAACAAAAAGCGCAGTCGTAGGCCTATAAACTTTGTAAAAAAGAGGAAAAGGGAACGGAAAAAATCTCGTGAACTTTAGAATAATCTGGACGTTTTATCCCCTCGAACTGATACGAATAACCTTCTACTTCATTTCTTTTACGTCGGAATCCTAGAAGTTGTTTCGCTGTTATGCAAAAGTACCCAGACAATAAGATTGACACTGCATTTTATTTGTAACGTAGAAATAACTACAATTTCTTTCATATTCTACGAGAATTTATGCTGTCTGTCTTTTATATACAATAGAGTAACCATGAATATATTGTTTCTCTCTCTCTCTCTCTCTCTCTCTCT
>JANJGK010004033.1:62500-65000 GCA_039081455.1 Macrobrachium rosenbergii | reverse complement strand
TTCATACATGATGTCAACTTTGCCTTGGACCTTAACTGACATCATAAGATGACAAATGTTTCTAGATACATTTAAGTAGACGAGTGCTGGTCTAATTCTTAGCCAGTTTAGATGAAACAGAATTTAGGTGGCCTATCATTATATGCGTAGAATATTTAGGGAAAACTAGTCAGCTGGAGCATAATTCTCATTTCATAATAAACAGAAGACAACGGCTGTTAGTACCTTTCGTGTAAAAGCAGTACATGGAAATGAAGTCACACTGTGGAGCCACCATTCCTAAGAGATATAGATAATGAATGAAATATAAAGAATATATACATATACTGTATTCAAAGGGGGAAAAATAATTATTCAAAGAAAAAAAAATTGCCATACATAATTACTATGTAATAAAGCGTGCAAAATTAAACATTTGATTAATTAATGAATTTCCATGAAAATAAAAGATATCCAGACTTGAGTGTTGAATATGACATATATAGGAAAATCTACCCTAAGCAGAAATGTTTCCATTACAGAAAATTAAAATAAATGCAAATGGTGTAACAAGATGCACTGAAGACTTTGCATAAAAACATAACTCTTAAAAATAGAATGAATGTATGTCTGCAACAGTTATCTATTCAACTTAATAAATTTGCTTTTAGAAATTACGGGAATAAGCAAAATCATGTTTTCGTATACTCATGTAACTATAAGCTAAGGGTATGCCTGGATTTGATATGGATGTTAACACTGCTGTACTTGAACTAGCAACAGTTGCAGATCTGAATACAAATGTGGTATTACGTAGTATCTCTCATTATGTACAAATACAAATTCCTTCATTGGTTACAATTATTTTACAATCCGTTTCAATTTTTATGCTTCATTTGCATGCAAAGTTTTTGCATTTACACATTTTCGTTACTCTTAACAATAGGTATTTGTTTGAATTTCATTCTTGAAGAGGGTTCATGTATATACTTCTGACCAGTGTTTTATACATAAAAATGAAAGATAGTTTTTCATAAGGATCTATGTGCAACAAAAAGCTTCATTATCAATACAATCGCGTCGTTTTATGTATTGTTTTAAAGGATACACTAAGATGAGCCCACTCCAATGGGATTTAGTTACGTTTACTGCTCATTCAACCGAAAAACACCAACGAATTAAGTAACAGGGATAATGTAAAGGAGGGTGCTTAAAGATATTTGATATCGGGTGAGGGGAAGAGGAAAACAAGGGAAGTGTTTGGGTTCGTAAGAGCACAGCAGAAACAACGTTTATATCAAATACAATTATCGGAGAAGAAATTTCCTCATTATGACTTACACAAAAGGACTCCAACGAGGCCCGTGGGGGAGAGAGAGAGAGAGAGAGAGAGAGAGAGAGAGAGAGAGAGAGAGAGAGAGAGAGAGAGAGAGAGAGAGAAGTATACCTTAGTTTAACCAGACCACAGAGCTGATTAAAAGCTCTCCTAAGGCTGGCTCGAAGGATTAGACTTATTTTATGTGGCTAAGAACCAACTGGTTACCTAGCAACGGGACCTACAGCTTATTGTGGAATCCGAACCTCTTTACACCGAGAAATGAATTTTATCACCAGAAATAAATTCCTCTAATTCTTCATTGACCGGCCGGAAACTCGAACTCGGGCCTAGCAGAGTGCTGCCAAGAACTCTACCGATTCGTCCAACGAGGAACTCAGAGAGAGAGAGAGAGAGAGAGAGAGAGATAGAGAGAGAGAGAGAGAGAGAGAGAGAGAGAGAGAAGGGGTGGGGGGCTGACCGCTAACTGGGTGATTTAGGGTTCTCTGGCGTCACGATATCAATGGTCATTGAAACCGAATGAAGAAAAAGAGTGAAATTCAACGAAATTTGGACAGACCTACCAAGATGAAGACGGGGTATAAGACTTTATAATTAACGGGACAGAGACCATCTCGAGAAGACAGCTGAGATGATTCTGCATAATAATACTATTAAAGCAAGATAACCCAAAAGCATTAAAGAAAATAAGAACCCTGTAAACTTCGCAAACAGATAATAACCGGAGGAGCGCAGGAGCACACGGGGCTTGATAGGAGATGAGAAGGACGAGACTATTTCGAGGAATAAAAAGTTAAGTATACCTTAGTTTAACCAAACCACTGAGCTGATTAACAGCTCTCCTAAAGAGGGCTGGCCCGAAGGATTAGACTTATTTTACGTGGCTAAGAACCAACTGGTTACCTAGCAACGGGACCTACAGCTTATTGTGGAATCCGAACCACATTATGACGAGAAATGAATTTGTATCACCAGAAATAAATTCCTCTAATTCTTCATTGGCCGGCCGGAGAGTCGAACGCTGGACCAACAGCGTGCTAGCCGAGAGCTCTACCCGCCCCCCCCCCTTCCAATGAAGAACTACTATTTCGAGGAAAATATAATTTAATGAGCGTTTAAGATAGAGGTCTCTTTACAAGGGAAACTGCCTACAGACCTGGCAGGAGCAGAGTAGGAACAGAGTTT
>JANJGK010004033.1:50000-55000 GCA_039081455.1 Macrobrachium rosenbergii | reverse complement strand
CTGCTGTATTTCCATGGCGATACAGGCCCAGTCGTCGCCAGTGTTTGGCAGTCTTCATGGCACTGAAAGCAGCAGATATTTTTTAATTTTGTGCCTATTGTTCTTGTTCTAGGTAAGCGACGTTTGCTCCAGCTCGCCTGCCATCAACAAAAGCTTTCGTGAGCCGCACACACTTGTTGCAGGCATCCTTCTTAAAGGGGCGAGAACTGATATTATGATGGTGACTCAAAGTATTATGTAGCATTTTAACTCCACTACGGCGGCATAAGGTATTTTTCGGATACTGCCATGGTTTGTTTAAGCATGGAGGTGGCTGGTAATACGACGATGTGAGAATGAGAAGAGGTCAAGATAGGAAGGTACAATAACTGTATGTGGTCGGTGATGCTCTGGTAATGATCCGTCTGACTAGCCGTTTCAAGCAGTCCATTTAGGGAAGTTTTCTGGGAAACGACTTCATTATTGATCCTTATAACTGTTAAATATCTCATATTACTCTCTACAATCACGCCTTTGAGTGTAAATTCCGAGAATTACCAAAAGCTGTCCCCTAACATTTTTTCCATATATAAGAAATTTTAAATAAATTTTTGAGGAACGTAAAATCACAGTGTTGTTAGGAAGTTGCATAAAAGTGAGAAAGTCAAGAACGCCACCATTAAGCTGCAAAAGCCGTATCCACTTCAAAACATTTTTTACAAGTGGAAAAAGTGGATTCGTTACACCAGACATATTTACTTACAAAACAGAAAAAAGACGATAATAGCTGGCGTAAACACAAAAAAAAACTTATATAAATACAGTTATTAACATTGCATATATATTGCAAACTTTCTACTTGAGGGTGCATTAAAATGGAAAACATTTAACCTTAAAATGCTCTATTTCAAGAAAATCTCGTAACAGCTTGCTTCAAGGAATGTTACGAATTCGGATTCCACACCAAAGCTCGTATTCCATCAGGTAGCGCTCCAACCAACATGCCATCAAAACAGCGTGAAATTCAAGCAAGATCGCACAACGCAGCAAATTGGTTGGCACGTCGCCATGCATACGCATAAGTTATAAGCCATGACTTTTGGGGGCGTCTCCGTGGATTCTATGCATTGTCCAACACAGAGGCGCCGGCAACATATTTGAGCAAGAACTGGATGGCACTCGGGAAGTGTTGGTCAGTCGATGAGGATTTCAGCATCGAAAAATAGAATTACCCAAGAAAAGTCTCACGCTGAAACAAGGACTTTCACGCCAATGCTTATCCGTTATCTCTCTCTCTCTCTCTCTCTCTCTCTCTCTCTCTCTCTCGCATGTCAAAGAACAATAAGCAAGATTGGTTGTTTGATGAGAATGACAATAAAAATAGGAAGGAAGGAAGAGGAATTTGAAGTTGCAATGATGATGGAAAACGGCAGAGAAAGAAGGGGAAAATTACGTGTGTGATGTAAACATTTGTGTTGGACGAGAAATGAAACAGAAAAAAAAAAGACGTAAGGAAAGCAGGTGGGAAACGGGAGGAGAAAGGAAGAATAACAGACAGAAGAAACTACGATTATGAATGAAAATAGGAAGACACAATAACCACTTCACAGAAAAAAACAGCTTCCCACAGTATATAAGAATCCTTGCAAACAGCGGCAGGTATATTTCTTTTCTTCAAAATCTTGATACCGTTGGCCTTAACTGAATTAGCTTCTGATTTCAAAATTTACACCACATTATATGGTTCATCAATATATTTTCATTTGCACATTTTGATTGTGTACACTAGTTTCTCTGTTGTTTTTATCATATCTAAACACATTCTTAATAATAATTTCAAGAAGCCTTTGAGCATTCCTAAGTAGTGGAGACCAATTCATTTCAAGCATGAATAGACAAACCTTAGTACTTTACTAAGTCATTCTGAATTCTGGATTTACCTTTTTGACACCGGGTGGATTCGTAAATTACTTTTTTATCGTCTACTTTGTCTATAAAAAGCAGGTCATTCTGTCTGATATACTATACATCAATTTACAGTGATCAACACGATTACAAATTATAAGTATAATGTTTTTTTTTTTTTTTCTTAGAATGGAGCAAGGACGTGTCAGATCAACCTCTAGCATGACGTGTTTTCAGTGAATTATGTCTAAAGGCCAAATTTATTAACTTTTATTCCGAGAACACTTTTGGTAAATTGCAATGGTTGAGTTATACAGAGTTCAGTTTATATACCCAGTGTCAAGTATTGTTTTCCTCTCTCTCTGGTCTAACCATACACACCCAAATATAAGCAGACACGCGTATCAACACCAGTTCCCACACACCATGGTCATTCAGGAGAAACGAAACAGTTGCTTTGTTTTCAGACAGAATTACCGAAGGGACTTTAAATATTCTGAAAAAATATTATTGCTGCAGGGAATGAAGAGCAGAAGAACGGAAATAAGAGAACATAATGAGTACGAAAAATAAACAAAGCGAAAACAACGTAAAATAAAAGCAAAGCGTAAAATGTTCCTCATATTTTTCGGGTCACCTCTAAGTAGAGAATGACAAGACTTAATCGAATTTTACAGTGAAAGAGCCATTGTTTAAAGGGTCATTCTTGCATTCGTATAAATAACTTTTTCTGGAGAAAAGGGCAAAAAGAAAATGAAGTATTCGAGTATAAAAGAAGTCTGATACTTTAATGTAACTCGTCCACTGTGAAATTATTACAAATCTTTTCGTAATATTCGAATCCTTCCAGGGATGGAGATTTTAGTCTGATCAATAAAGGAAAATTTAATAAAGTTAGGAATATATGAAGAATACAATGATAAAAATGGGAATTCAGGATAAATTTATCATGAAACAGAATTTCAAGTACGAATAAATACGTAATAAATGTAAAATGCGGTAAAAGGAACGGAGTTATTGCTTTGTCTGACAAAAATAATTAGAAGCAGCACTTACATTTTCTTTTAGCTATAAATGTTTCCAGATTTATGATGTTCTTTAGAGAATCTTATTCTGGTCGTTCTTTATTAAATTACATTTCATCGCACAAAACAATAAAAACAGCCATAAAAACAGTCTAGAGAAGATTCCGATACTAGCTAAGCAACTGATGTAGCAACACACTCATTTTTCTTGGATTCCAAATCTGGGAAGAAATTCAATCAAATTTTCATAATTTCTCTTTATATCTTTTGCAATTAACTAAACTGCTGAAAAGACGACCGTTTAAAACTATCAATTTATTAGTTCTCGCTGGAATGAAGAGTATTTCTTTTCCGTTTAGCAGTCACTCTCGTTCCCATTTTGGCACCATTTGCGATGCTAATTTAGTGGCTCAACCCTTCCAATCTTCGATGTTATTCAAGATCAAATGCCACAGAAGAAAATGAATAAGAATAATATGAGCAACAGCATTACAACTGTGTGCGGAGAGTGGAGTTATGATAAATCGACGGCAATAGCAATAATAAAATCGAGAACAACTTTTGATAATTCCAGTAAATCTAAGTACATTTCTATGTATCTCGGGATATTCAGGAACCTCTTTTATCAAATGACTTTGGAAGATAAATCAGATAATTGCTGTTTTCTAAGGCGTTTTCTAAGACGTTTAATTTTTACTATAGTTGTTATATTAATGAGTGTTTCACAAGCCAGTCCACATATTCCAATGGTGCAGAAAACAAAACTTGTGCAAACTTGACAAAGAAGAGAGAATAAAGAGAGAAATAAATATTGACATGAACAAACACTAGTTAAGAAGAAGGCCGCAAAATAGTAGCGCAAAGTTAATAGAAAAGAAATATTACATCCACATACGAGTATATCCTAAGCTACGGGAATCTTGTTCATGAATGTGGAAAGACGCTGTATAGAAGCTCTGACATATTCGACGGCAAATAATTAACGCAAGGTACCACGGATAACTTCGCATGTTTTTTCATTAGATACTTATATAAAAATTTAAATAAAGAAATACTGAAAGTATTTCTTGATTGAGGGGAGATTACACAAAATGTGACATCTCTTGTGAGGATAAAAACATCTCCAACGCTCTTCGAATGCAAAAATTAAAACAAAAAGAGAGAGAAGAGCCAGAAAAACTTCAGAATGCTTTTGCACTCCATGAGTTTTCTCCCTAAAAATATCTTTGTGTAAAATAACAGGCCGAGCAAACACACTTAAATGGCTGAATTGTCTTTTTGAGAGCTTCTCCTCATACAGTGAATAGGGCAAAAATCATTTTAACCGTACTTTTCATGTTATATCCGTCATTCAGAGTAAATTTCTAAACTTACAGTATTTAATGACAAATATATCAAAATGTTACGTAGTTTATCCGTCTTTCCAATTACATAAAATGGTAAGTGGTTCTGAACTTCTCTTTCCCTCGTTTCTTTATCTAGTGTTCGATAGCATTTTTTATTACTGTTCTATATCTGAGAACTTAACTTGGTCTCTCTCTCTCTCTCTCTCTCTCTCTCTCTCTCTCTCTAAGAGAGAATCAGTATTACCTTCTTACTATCTGACTGTATAAATTTACCTCTCTCTTTGAGAGTTGCTGGTAATCATCAGTGTATAAGGAAAACTTCGTATAGTTCATGGACTAAAGAATCTCTGGAATCTTTAACAGAAAAAATCTCAGTACCTTAGGAAAGTTCTGGTCTTCGTTGACCTCTGCAGCAGATAGAACTAAAGAACAGACTGTCCATTCAGAGACTTTAAAACCACAACTGCAAACAATACGTTTACAGTTAAGGTTTTAAAGTCTCCGAAGGGGTAGTCTGTCGGAGTTCTATATGATGCGTATAAAGATATATATGAACAGCATATTTATGTGTGGTAAATAAATTCAAGTAAACTACGACTGTAATATGAACTATACATTCATTCCACTACTTGATATATCCTTGCTACCATCGATATATTAGTTCAGTTTATATGCAATTACTGATCTGTTGTGAATGAATATATAGAAATATCAGCTCCTAAAATTGTTTTAGAATAAAGGAAAA
>JANJGK010004033.1:0-47500 GCA_039081455.1 Macrobrachium rosenbergii | reverse complement strand
ATTAACCTGAATACAAAATAATGTTTGTTTATCATACACTTCAAAATGTCTTCAAACTAATATAAAGTGTTTGTGTCCCAAAGCTGTTATCGTGTAATTAAAGCTGAAACTTGTTTGCAACCTATTCTCTCTACTATCAAATTGTTTTTCGACTTTTTCCATTGATAAAATTTTCATCGAGCAACATACCATCCTTTCTTAAATTATTTAGAAGCAAACCATAGATATTATGAAGTGTTTACACAATGAACAGCTCAATAAAAACAAAAATTCCCAAATATAATTAACCTGAATACAAAATAATGTTTGTTTATCATACACTTCAAAATGTCTTCAAACTAATATAAAGTGTTTGTGTCCCAAAGCTGTTATCGTGTAATTAAAGCTGAAACTTGTTTGCAACCTATTCTCTCTACTATCAAATTGTTTTTCGACTTTTTCCATTGATAAAATTTTCATCGAGCAACATACCATCCTTTCTTAAATTATTTAGAAGCAAACCATAGAAATTATGAAGTGTTACACAATGAGCAGCTCAATAAAAACATAAATTCCCAAATATTATCAATCTGAATACAAAATATTGTTTGTTTATCATAGACTTCAAAATGTCTTCAAACTAATATAAAGGAGTTTAGCTAATTCAAGGTTTTATATCAAAGCATTATATCAGAATGTGAAGGTTCCTATGTCTTTTCATGCCCGTCCGGTGCAGGTGCTGGTAACTGGATAGTCATCGATCCCCCAAATATATATTAAAAATAAGAAACGCAAGTACTAAAAGGTAAACTAATAATGAACTTTTATTTCCTAAAATCTTATGAATACATTAAAAAAATTTTGTAACCACCATTTATATTAGCGGATTGCTGAGGTTCCTAAGGAAGACTAAGACCCACCGTCTACATTTCAGCTCTTAACACATTTCCTTATCAAATTAACTGACCGATTAATCCATCCGAATATTAACAAAAGCTTTTAATGAATGAACTGCTACCCCTCAGTTCTATCTTGATATTGCTCTGTCTTTAAAAATATGACAGAGTGCTTTCTCATTTTATTCATAGTGTTTTCACATACCTTGTCAAAACCAAAGCAGTTCTTCCAACAGCAATTTTTCTTTTACCTATCACACTTTCTTAGTCGAAACGCAGCCATACACCTTTCCAGGTATAGTAAGCAATGTCTTTTTTTTTTCCTTTACAATTCTTACAGTAATTACTGAAATCTTCGCTTTTATTGAAAGCTTTCCTTCAGAATCTTTCTTTCATCCGGATATACCTAGGACACCAAGGTTAGTCACCTAACTGCACAATCACCACAGTGATTGCTCCTCAGGGTCTCAATTGTTATTCCGTCAACTTCAGGCGCATATGTGCTTTCACCCATTTTATTACCCTGCGAACATTTTTCATAATCTCTCCTACATTTTTAAAGTTTGCATTTATCTTTTCTAATCAATCATCATTTACATCTGCCATGTCTTCTCCAAGACATGGCTGTACTTTCCTCAGATAACATTATTCAAATACTTAAGTACACATATTACTTTTACTTTAGTTGTTTCAATTTCACTCTATTATTTCTGTTGTCTTAATTTTTTCTTATGAATAATCAGTTTCATGGAAAGTTCCAAAGGTTGAGGTGAGAGGAATAATTGTGCTGATATATATAAGTAAAGGTCAATTGACTGTAAGATTTATAGGAATATTGTTTAGTATACTAGGGGGAGGTTTATCGTTGGATTTTGACTGGAAAAGTAAGACGGATTCACAAAGGGCAAAGGTTTTGAGACCAAACAAGTGCTTGATATGAAACAATTAGTAGGACGTTGTTGCTCTTAAGAAGAGAGAGAGAGAGAGAGAGAGAGAGAGAGAGAGAGAGAGAGAGAGAGAGAGAGAGAGAGAGAGAGAATTTTACTAATATAAAGAAACACACATACAAAAAAATAAAATTTCTCAGACGTTAATCAAATTACTTTCCAGTATGTATTATAGAACGTTGACAGTAACCTACTTCATATTGCATGTGTTCTCGTATTTTTTACATTAATGATTCAACTTTATTTTCCCTCTAATGTCCCAAACGGCTTATTATAGTAAAATTCTTTGTGATTTTCCCATGTCACTAAGACTGACTACTGTATGTAATCCTGTGAGCATGGCAGAAAGAGTCACCTAGCCTAGGGCCGTTTCTCATCAAAGTTGATTGATTGTAATAACGCCGTTGAAACGACTCTATTTTGTAATCTAGGTGGCGATATCTTTGTGATATGCATTTTTTGCCTTTTTTTGTATTTTAATATTTTAATCGCTCACACTTACGATGTCTGAAATTCCCTCTATTCTTTATATTAATTGTTCGAAGAAAAGGACATATTTCTTGATATGATGTTAATGTTAGTATTGACCATATTTTCTCTTGAATAATCCCACGGTAAGAAATTCAAAACAAACTACCAGAAGTATATAAACATAGATTTGATGGGAACCAGGAATAGGAGTATGGTCAAACAACAAAATTCCGGTAGACATATTTTTGGCTCAAGTTTCAAAAACTGATCAAAGAAGAATGGCAAAATAATTCCAAGGAAATCCCTAGCATTTCAGATGGATGCAGGCGACCATAAGATTTTTGTATATACAAAAGTCTCGAGTATCTCTGAAAACTTTATTGTGATTATCTATCCGGCCAAATAACAGAATATGTCTCAAAGCTTTAAAGCTTTCAGAATGAACTTTTCCGGAAGGAAGGCCGCTGACGTCTTACAGAGTATTGCTACTTCCCTAAACTTGTGGCAACTTATGAGGGAAGTTTCAAAGTACTGAAAGGGAACCTAAACTTGTGGCAAATTATGAGGGAAGTTTCAAAGTAAGGGAACCTAAACTCGTGGCAAATTATGAGGGAAGATTCAAAGTACTGAAAGGGAAGAGATACAGTAGGAAAAACGATAATGGTGAAAAGTAGAGTATAACTAATAACAAGAGTAACAAGTGTAAACACCAGTCAAGAATGATTTTGAGGATATGAGCAAAAAGAAGCTCCCTTTTTTTAAAACAGGGAAACGACGAAATAGCAAAGATGTGTTTGAATTTATTTGAATATTAAGAGAAAATATGATGGGGATTACTTTCTAGCTAAGAATTTTCTTTATATGGAAGGAATTCTCTATCTTTTCAAGACAAATACAGAACAGCCGAAAAATATATGGATCTTCAGTTCCCTCATCATCAGAACATGGAGCCGTGTAAACGTCAAGCCGCAAATCTCCCTTCCTTGTTATGCGCATCCATTTTAGCAGTTATTTATATCCACATTCAATAACTTTTTATTAGAACCATATCAACATATCATTCGAATTACAAAGTCCTTCTCATAACAATTCAAAGAAATTCATAAAATTTAGAAAAAAAGTGTTTACATAGAATAGGATTCTGTGAAATAAGCTTAGTAAGGGCCAGCCAAAAAATTAATATATATTGTCAAAAAATTGATGAACAACAGGAGGATCCAAACAAAGAAGAGTGCAGGAAAAAATCTCGTTTCAGAAGAAGAAGGCTGACAAGAGACATACAAGTTCACTCAGAAATTAGTGTCAGGCTGAGCAACCAAAGAGCCATTCTGGAAGTAGTAACGAGAGAGAGAGAGAGAGAGAGAGAGAGAGAGAGAGAGAGAGAGAGAGAGAGAGAGAGAGAGAGAGAGAGAGAGAGAGAGAGGACAAGAAGAAGAAGAAGAAGAAGAAGAAGAACAACAACAACAACAACAACAACAACAACAACAACAACAACTGCAAGATTATATTTTCAAGAGTCTGTGAATTTTTTTGATTATAAGGAAATAGTGAAGTTCAATACAATAAAATAATTGTCAAGTAGCATGTAAAATACTAGTAAGCTTTTGTTTTCATACTGTATCATGTTTTCCAAAATTATTCCTATAATAATAATAATAATAATAATAATAATAATAATAATAATAATAATAATAATAATAATAATAATAATAATAATAATAATAATAATAATAATATGAAGTGAGTAGCACGCTTTTAAACAAGTTCTGTATAAAAGAATGGCAGCATCAGCTGAACTGATTTTATACAAGGTCTTTTCAGTTCTTACAACTCTCTTTTCTTCAAGACTAAGACCTGCTAAAATGTGGCTGGACTGACTAACTGATACATTTTTATAATGAAGACATTATAACTGCTTATAATATCTTATCATTTATATTTTTTTTAATCTCATTAAGTAATGAATGATCTACAAAAATTGGAAACGCCTTCTGAGTATATCATGAAGATGATCTAATAATCTTTTGTGTACTAATTATTTGTAATTTTAATTGTCGATATCCTTACTTTGTAACATGCACATAAACCCACTCAAAGAAACATACAAACACAGAATGCTCAGGCACTAAAATACTCACAGAAAAGAAGAAACACTGAAACAGAATTCACACATGTGGTACATTTATACTTTTGTCTCAATGATTCGTTGTTCATGAATAAATGAAAGTGCGCTTGTCTGTCGCTGGAACGACATGCTATTTTTTCTATCCTGAAACAAATCCCAGGATGATATCTACCGCCGTTGTTATTTTATACCAGACTATGCTCTCTCTCGACTTTCCTTCATTTGCCATTCTGAAACATGCATTATTTAAAAATGTTGGAAGGAGAGCGGCTTGTTTAACTTTTCATCCAGGATTTTATTTCAAAAATGCATATCCCCTCAATCTCTGTTTTGCTGTTGGTTTACTCTGTGTTTGTGTTTGTTTCTTCAGTTGACTATAGCAGCAAAACAGTATCAATGCAAACTAATAGATTTATATATGGACTTCAACCTCGTGAGTTCCAGTAACATATGAACTGTCTTAGCAACAGTTTAACTTTGACTTTAAGTAACCTGGCGTCCCCACAACTATGGTTGTCGAAACCGAAGAAACAGTTTAAAGTAATTATGACTATTTACCACCTACTTGCATTCAGTTACACTTAAAATCTTCATATACGAGAGAAGGCAAACAGTGTGTCTTCTCTAAATATAACTAAATCTGAACGAATTTATTACTTATCCATTTAATGGTGGATTCTCCATAAAAAAAATACTTTAAGACCAAAGAGCAAAGAACTTATATTGTTTATATATTGTTAAAAACAAAACTTGAAATTTATGACCATCTTGCAAATCGTGAAGAGTTCTTAAAACCACCATCAGTAAGACGTCAAACATCAGAGTGATTGTAAAAATTACCAACTTTTGATAATAAAACAATATGCACAAGGGCATAATTTTAGTATATATAAATATATAAATATATAAATATATATATATATATATATATATATATATATATATATATATATATATACAGTATATATATATATATATATATATATATATATATATATATATATATATATATATATATATTAGCTATATGATAATCTTTACACCTTTTCTGAATGCATTGTTCGGCACTTTCATTGATAATTATAGCTAATGGCAAAAAATTGCATCGATAAGAATACATGCAATACAGTTAATCCTTCAGTAATGAAAACTACAGCTTTTTGCACAGACATACTGTACACCCACACGGACACGAATACACAACACACACACACACACACACAAACATAAATACACACACACATATATATGTGTGTGCGTGTGGGTGTATATAATGTACAGTATGTATGTGTGTACGTATGCCAAATGATTGAGTGGGAGGGACAGAGTGGAATTTTTTCATTACTGACCAAAAAATGTTAAGTATACCTTAGTTTTACCAGACCACTGAGCTGATTAACAGCTCTCCTAGGGCTGGCCCGAAGGATTAGACTTAGTTTACGTGGCTAAGAACCAATTGGTTACTTAGCAACGGGACCTACAGCTTATTGTGGAATCCGAACCACATTATAGCGAGAAATGAATTTCTGTCACCAGAAATAAATTCCTCTGACTCTTCATCAGCCGGCCGGGGAATATGAAGATAACAGATCAATATCGAACGTTGAAACTTGAAAAAAACACAATTTGGAGAATATACTGTATATATTTAAAAATCTTCATACATTTTCAATGCGAAGACACTATAAACCTAGTGTATTCACACAGAGGATTTCTTAAAAATATTTTTTCCCCAATTTGTGGTTTTTCTTTCCCGAACAATTAACAGCTATGCGGAATTGTCTACCAATGTTCATGTGTTTGAATTTTCACTAATAGTTATTTTGCAATTTAAATGCTGGAGAGATTAAACAAAAAAGGTGCAAAGAATTCCCGTTCAGAGAAATCTATACCGGTTTATGACAACAATTATCTTGATTTACTCATTAACTTGTTGCATTTGGTATCAAATCGAATGTCTAGTTAAATCCCTCAAAAAGCAGTCAGAATTAGATTTCTTCACACCCACAGTTTAATAGTCCTTTCCTGCTTTACAGGCTTCAAATTTCACACCAACAGCTGCCTCGAATTCACATAGTTCTCATACGAAATCCTGACAATCTGGAATCCAAGAGGCAGCAGACACCCAGTCATCTTGATGAGGTACTAAATTCCTCTTCCTTTAATCACAGAAATGAGCTAAAACAAAAAATTAAGGGTGGAAATTGGATGGTAAAAGACTTCCTCGGTTAAAATTCTTCGTCTTGAACGAATTCTAGAGCAATTTTATTTTATATTACCCTCTTACGCTGAAGCTTTATATGTGGGCTGCTTCGATATTTTTACATTCTATTCCTTTTCTTTACTAATATGAAACAAAAATTCTACGAAGGCAATTAAATAGCACAAAAGAGGCACACTGTTCAGCCTATGCCATTTATCGACTGGTTAAGGCAAAAACTCGCAATGAACATCAGTCATTGCTAATGATGCACGTAGCTAAAACATTGAATATTTGAGCAAATACGAAAGACCAGAGCCATGATTTTTCCTCCCCCAGAGAAATAAAGCCTTTATCATTTATTACCTTACCCTCATCGAAAATCCAGAACTAATCTGCTTCATCTCTGCAGTTCCCCCTCTCATTTCTATTCAAAGGCACAATAACATTATTCGACTAACTGTAGTACTGATATATTTTATGAATTTTCTGTTGCTATAGTTAATATATAGCAAAACTACAGTCAAATCTGTTTATATGCAATCAGATTAACTATTGTAGCATTACGGTGAAATCTTCAAATTCTTCAACGAAAACATTTCATTATTCAGAACAGTAATGCTGTCCTAAAACAATTATTCTGCGCGAAACTGGTTTGCATCAATATTTATTGTTGTATTATTTTCAAACCCTCTACACTTTGCACAGTAAGAAATAGAAAATATTTAAATTATAATACATTCCATGAAATGGCACTTAAAAATATGTACTGCCCCTAATTGACAAAAGCTGCGAAGTATATTAAGTATAATAATATTATATTAAAAACACCACTTATATTGTTGTTGCAGAAGTTTTCATTCTGATATTTATTACAGATGAGGTTTCTTATTAAATGCATATTCATTACAGGTACTAATTATGATGAATTTTCGTCTTTCTTAATCTTCTAAGTAAAGAAACTTTAAGGCACACCTAGCATTATGCAAAAAGTTTTATTGGTTTAAAACTGTATTTTGATCTTTATTAACTTAGCCCGAGTTACATAAGTAAGAAACTTATTAGCAATTTTCTAAATTTTTAAAATTTTGTTGTTTCTTTTAATTATCTGAGCGTGTTCATATGAACAAATGAATGCATTAAGACTACGAATGACTTACAGCAGTATATAGGTACAGCAACTACGTAAATGTAACTAACAAGGCAAAAATTGGTAAGGGTAAAAACTGATCTAATTGTTTACGTCCTTCACCTCTGTTGCAAAACATAAATCCAGTAATGTCCGGCATGAAGCATTACTTAAGAACCTTGTTGCATGTTTCTCTTTGGGTCCAGTAGATGATATCAACTTGCCTCTTTACTGTTTTCAAAAATAGGGGGAAATTTTAGATACATTATATATATACATTATATATATATATATATATATATATATATATATATATATATATATATATAAATACACACACACACACACACACACACATATATATATATATATATATATATATATATATATATATATATACATACTGTACATAAATACACACACACACACACACACACATATATATATATATATATATATATATATATATATATATATATATATATATATATATATGTGTGTGTGTGTGTGTGTGTGTGTGTGTGTTAAAGGGCAAATTGTAAAGAGAAATAATACCTCTCCCTATAGATGTTGTAACAAGATGGACACCTCTAAGGACTCCAGGTACCCTTGTAGAAACAGATTCCGAAAAAAAAAAATGAAGGAATTCGATTTTCAAACCAGACCTGTACTGACATAGTATTACTGCTACTTATGGATATCAATATGATTATTATTATTATTATTATTTCTAATACTACTCTTATTATCTTACATAACTTTAAAATTACATACAAGGCAAGACATATAGAGTGTAAAGCGCAATGAGGAAAAATTAGGAAATACTGATAAAAAGCTTAAAATTTCGCGACAAAATGAGACAAGAAGGAGCACCCATACTTTGACGGGACTAAATACTGACGTCGCGAATATAATCCACTGAACCTTCGCTTTCTAAGGCGCACAGACAGTCCTTTCAGATATCATTTCAGAGAAAGAGAAAGAAAGGTTAACTGTGCATTAGGTAACTAACTCTTCCTTGAAATCAACGCATTACCTTCCTTTCATGAAAGGATGAAGGATAAGCTTCAAAGGGACAGTCTTCAGTTGACCATCAGTTTCATAGCATTCAGAAACAGTTAATTACATCTTGCCGGAATCCCGTCTGGTTGCTCCCTTCATCGTTACCTGGAATTCGTGGTCGACCATGTTGTCGGAAATATACATCTGATCTCCTGACTGAGAATCGTTCGTCAGTCTTACTGACCATATCAGTGCTGCTCACTATATATTAAAATAAAAATTAAAAACTAAAAGAAAGGTGCGATGTTCTGCAAACATAAAATAAAGTAAGTAACACTGGTTATCTTCAAGCAGTGGTGAAGATGTAACCTTCCGTACTGAATAAGAAACAACTCTTAAATGCTATTTTTATAAATGCAAAAAAAACATAACCATTGGCTTTAGAAGTACACAAACCTCAGAAGAGCGCTTTGTGGTCTACTATAAGACGAATACTCTTGCAAAAAAAGATAACCACGAATTGAATGTAACTTGCACTAAGGTGCCATTATCCTGTTTCATTGTGTGTTCAGTACGTAATTTTTTTATATATAACTAGACGTTCTAGAGGCTCGAGAATTTGACATTCTGTTTTCAAAGATCTAATGGCATAAAGTTATTTAGTACAGTGCTTGGAGATGACAGTGTAATCATTACACAAATGCGATCTACTAAAACATAGAAATTAAGGATAGGAATAATAAACAGAGGAAATCTATGATCTAATTTCAATAAATTCTGAAAATGATATTATTATTTCACTTAACAATGATTATTGTCGCCGTTGCATCATAATTTAGTGAGAGAAATTGATGGATTCTACGTATTACGAAAATGTTCTTACTCAGTGAAGACCAGAAATAACTCTTCATAAACTTCATTTAAATGTGGCTGACTTGTGGGCAGCAGTATTGAAGGAAAATTCCACCCATGAGCTGGATGGCTGTTTCACGCATTTTCTAACCGAAATGAAGACAAGTTGGAGATACCAACATTTGCTGCTTTACCCACAACACCCACGCAAAACTGAAAAGCCCGTTCGTATGAACATACAATAACAATCGAGGAATTACGGATATAAAGCCATAATGGAATATTTGTACATGTAGATATTACGGAAAGGCGATTTATTTATTTTTAACCTGTGGCAGCGTGTAAACTATCTGCCCTTTCATAAATCGATCAAATGAAAGAAAATAAACGGTGCCTTCTTAAAAAGTTTCAAAATCAAAATTTCATGAGAGAAAATGAAATGAGTATTAAATTTGTGGATACTCTGGAAAAAAGAACATATCATTCTGAAAAGCACCCTATATAAAGTCCGTATTTTAGCAGAGCAAATATAAGAACGAAGTAAAAAATTAAAACATTTATTGTTTCAATACCCAGAGCTGAAACCATTCTGGTACAAATATTTCAGAAGAAAAACAGAAATCCTTTTGAATGTTCCTACCCTCAGTAATGGCAGAATAATCCGCCAGGATTTCGAGCGCGATTTTCCCGATTGATAATACAACGTTATTTTATCAGGATCAATATATGGGATTGGACAGATCCGGTTTGAAATCCGTGCCACGAAACATAGAAGTAAAATGAATGAAAAGCCCGGAGGCATTTTGTGAATGTTCCTGGAATGGGGCTCGATTTTTTTAACCGAAAAAGTAAACCAGAAATATTTTCCACGAATCAGACTGGTACGTCAACTTATAAAAATTCAATATTCCCTTTTCTTAAACATTTCCGCCAGCAATACTGCTCACAGATGTCGCATGCCTGCACGTAACGTCCGTAATTTAATTCCCACAAATACATTCACAAACGGAACACATACATAAGCACCCACACACAATATATATATATATATATATATATATATATATATATATATATATATATATATATGTATATATATATATATTATATATATATATATATGTATATATATATATATATATATATATATATATATATATATATACATATATACGCATTAAGCTTTAAATGTCGTTTAATATCCAATTCGCTCTACCTCGGAAATAATATATGTATATATACAGTATATATATATATATATATATATATATATATATATATATATATACTATATATATATACATATATATACATATACATATACACATATATATATATATATATATATATATATATATTATATATATATATACCTAAGAGGAATTATAATTGATAAGTAATTCATCGTCTCAGGGGTTCGAACCGCCGAACTCGAGATAAAACGACGTTCAGTGACGCGCGCCTTACACCATCCAGCTATCAAGCGCAGGTATTTGATGCCCACGCTATTATTGATGCATAGCAATCTGTGTAACCAGCATTTTAAAAAGAACAGCGAGTGATACATATAACAGTTTAATCAAGAGAGGCAACATTAATTCGAATAACGTAAAAACGTCAGACACGAGATGTCAGAACACACAAAACTAAACGCCCTTTTCACCCAAAAGCCTGGAAAATATTGGACTCGACAATACGCACGATAACGTGAAACAATTATCAACATTCCCGGGCCGTTTAGTTTTTCAGCCAATTCGAAGCAGTTAAGGATTTAAAACATCAAATCCGTTCTAACAATTGAAATGCATACTTTTTCTTCTTTACAGAGAACACTGGCCAGATACGAAAAAGAAAAGGACAGTGGTCAAGGGAAAACGAAAAATCATGATAATCAGTGAAAACTAATATGATTCCGGATCTAAACCACCCACTGACATATCGACTTTTTTTTCAGCACCCCTTATATGAAAAAAAGAAAAATAAAGGAAAATAGAAAACTGACACCGAGTAAACATTTTGTTTTCCGGCTAACATCGTGAAAAATCTTATAGAAAAAGGTATCCTTCATCGCTTTTTTAGAGGTTTACACACAAGATGCTGGTCTCCAGTCTAACATCAATGAATAATCATTGTTTTTTATATTATTTTTAACATGGTTTCCCCAGACCTCATTTCCTAGTCCACCTACGTTTAAGCATTGGCCACCTCTCATAGAAGAATGATGTACACGGGAATCGAATGCACACGTTTGATCTGAATTTAAGAAACAGAAAAGATAAGGAGGTGGCAGATCAACTGCATTATGGGAATGATGCAACAATTCAAAGCCACAGTTGGCTCCTTCAGCCCCTACCAATTGCTGTAAGTGTGGGTGGATAGGAGCATCATTCTGTAGCGACATACTAGGTCATCTCTGCCGGATTTTTGGGTTCAGTTTTTGAGGATATAGAGAACCGTGGTATATGCAATGTTAACTTTTGGTTTTTTAATCAGGGTCAAAGTATAAGCCCATACTACACCCGTAGTTTTTTATTTCATGTAGGGTATTGTCGAATCAGCTCATAATCGAGTCAAAAATGTTCTGGAAGTTTCCACTCTCTCCAGCTTCAGTTCGATGTAAGCTTAACTGACACGCAAGTTCGAGATAGCTCAGTAATCCTTAAGATGTAAGTCAGATTGTTGGTCACTGAGCGGTGGCGCCTTTACCGGCGAGCGCGTAATTGGAGTTGGAAGATGTCAACAACATGACAGCGACACAGTTCCGTGTTTCAACTAACTGCCGTAATTCAAGAAAGAAAAGGCTTGAGTTATTATTTTTCTCGTTTCCCCGAAGACAAGGAAAGGTGACTGATATGTTTTCAGTTACATTTCATCCAAACTAAGTTCACACTAACGAAATTATGAGATATGTTGACGGTTATTCTCTAGTTGTTCCTATGACCAAAGAGTATACTGCACTCTAAACTCTCTGCTTTGGTTGTTTCATTCATCATATTTTGTCTAGACACTACAATGGTTGCTGAGTGTTGTTGTAGTAAATCAGGCATTCTCTTACTTCTCAAGCTATTTCATATAGGAGTGTTTGTTTGTTTAATTGGGTTTCCCCGGAAACTTTCTGAGTCATAATCGCTTAGATTTCTTCTTTCTTGATTCTTCTTTGGGTGGTCTTCTTTCTTGAGTCTTCTTTCTTGTCTCTTCTTTCGTTGTCTCCTTTCTTGCATTGTTACATTATTCTTCTTCTCCTTCTGTTGTCACACAAACTTTCCTTTAAAAATTGAGTACTAGTGGTGTAGTGTGGTATGAGGAGAATGAGCTGAGTAAAAATTTGTTTAAATTATTTAATTATTGTATATTTAACTAATTAATTAATTTAGTCGATATGACACCCTTTCACAAACTGTCAAATGCTCATGATGAAGATTGTATTGTGTGTTGATTTAAGAGTACACAGACTTTGTTGAGTAGATGGACAATTGTTCAACTGCTTCAATAGTGAAACTCGTACCAGTAACACAAAAATGCGACATGCCATGAGTGTGAAATCAGGTCACAAGGAATTTCTAGTTTAGTGCCTCACATGGTTGGATGGTATCAAATCACTTGGTCCACGAAAGCTGCCTTGCCTATCTGGATGGCAGATGGCAATCACAGCTCTGTTACAGTTGTGAGATGAGTTACATTCGAAGTACAAGCTGTCTTACCTATTAACCAACAGACTCAATCAAGAATGGAGAATTTATTTTCAATTACTTGGGGGAAAGGTGGGCACAGGGACAACCCAGATGCATGTCGGTTCAGGAGTGCATTCCGCCAAGTCATGGTGGATGCTATTATGGTTCCAAGTGCTGGTGCTAACTGCCAAGAAGACACTGATACCTTCTTGGTAACTCTGAACAATATAGGGACTTCTCTACCAATTCCTGTATCAGTACAGTCAGTAATGACCCTTCCTGGGGGAGACCTACCTCTCGAGGAATGCAATGTTAACATACATCACAGGTTTCATTGTGCATAAGATTCGTCACAAGGTTTGTAGAGAATGCAGGACAAAGCTTCAAAGTACTCTTGATCCACACAACCCTGTTCATGTTTTCCTTTCCAAGAAGACTTATGGTAACACACTGGGAGAGGAGCTAATTGTGCCAAGCACAGCCCTTTATGACATGATTACTCAGATGGAAAACGAGTATAGAAAGATGGTTTCTGACATTTACTACATATGCAGTTCCCTACAGACTTGTGATGGGCTTGGAGGAGAAGATGCAGGGAAAGTTTTTGGCTTGTTCTGTTTGTAACTGCAGTCTCTTCATTGTCAGCCTCTTTATACGCATCCGCCTTCATCGCACTTTACAAGTTGCAAACAAAAGTCTTTTAGTTGCAGGTCGAAAGAGCCGAAAACTCACGTAAACTGTAATACTGAAAATGTATACTTGCAGTGTAGGGCCCAGACGTACTAAACATACCTGCGATGTCTTAAGTTACGATGGTGTTTGTATCCTCATTTTTCTGGCTTTCCTTGTGATAATATTCCTGTTTTCCATGTAATTTCTGAATAATATGGTTAGAAGCATATTTGTATTTGTCAACAGTCGCGGGATAAAGTTTGAAAAAAAGTTTTTACGATCTGGTATGTGACTATGTAATGTTGAAAAAACCTTAAAGAACCCAAAAATGTAATGTAACGAATGAAAACTTAACTTTACACCATCGTAAATGTTAGTGCATCCGGGCCCAGTATAATAAAATAAAGATGTCAATTTCAGTAGGATAAAATAAAGATATCAAGTTACAACGAAGGAGTTTCAGTTTGTTTATAGTTTGGCCTGATATATCTTATAAGTTCATTTATTTATATATTTATATATTTCCTTTCATCCATAGTTTCCAACCTTTTGAATGAAACCTGGTTTAGCACCAGTGGTTATAAAGAGAAGATAAGCTGTATGTATTTACTCATTTTTTTTCAACAGAATATTTAAATTATCAATCCAGATTAGTGCATTGCTATACAAATAATAATAAAAGATCAGAAGATAGTGTTACAACCCACAAAAGTGCTAACATTCGCCTTAAACATTAGTGTGGTGTACCCAGCACAAACAAATGCTATCACAGTTTACGCGCTCACCGTCGGATGTCGCCACCGGTCCCGCAGTTACAATTTTCCCATACGGACTTGCTCGACTGTACACTCTTTACTTCTCTATACTCTTTGGTGGAACTGTCTAGACATCCATACTGGAGATCACCTTCGATGCTGCCTGTTCAACATGAGAACAGACGTCAAATTTTTAACGGTAGGACAGAAATGGGATCCGTCATTAAGCTGAGTGCGTCTGCAAGAAATCTCTTTCAGGATATGAAATTATGTTGCTGGAACTTTACAAATATTGTTTTTTATATCGAGAATCTTTTCTTCTAACATTTAGTTTTAAAGGAACTCGTCTGTAATTACCGTTCAGTTGGGTGAGACCAAGAACTTTTTCAATGAATTTCATATAACTCACTCTCATTCTAAGTACATGTTGACTTAAAAAGCAACTGCAGTACCAGTCATTTTGAAAACAAAATCATATGTATGCGGTACCTAAGAAAGGTGAGGAGGGCTTCCAATAATTTACCTAATTATATATATATATATATATATATATATTATATATATATATATATATATATATATATATATATATATATATATATATATATATATAAATTTTTTCTGCCTGACATCAAGACCGAACCTGTGTCTTCCAAGTGAGAGTCCAAGGTGTTAGCAATTCATCCATACTCGTCATAAAAGAAGGTGGAACCTAAGAACTCCGTACCTGACTTTTTTCCCGGGCAGTTGCCTGGCGCCTAATATACCAGCAAATTTTACCCAACTTCCCGACCCAGCAGTGAGTGAATTAATAACATCCCATTCGATTTACCCCCTCACCGTGAGTTGTGAAGAAAATGAACAAATGGGAACGTGTTTCACAGAAATACATTTCTGACTTACATCAGGACCAAACTCCGATTTTTCAAGTGAGAGCCCAGGGCATTGGCAGTTCATCGGAACAGGTCATAAAAGAAGTTGGAACCTAAGTACTTCATGCATGAGGTACTTCCCTGGCAGGCGCCTATCGCCTAACATACCAGCGAATTTTACCTAACTTCCATACCCAATAGAAAGTGAATTGCTAACATTTCATTCGACTTACCCCTTCACCATGAGATGTGCTCATTTCCATCATATCTCATGGTGAAGGGGTAAGTAGAATGAGATGTTAGCAATTCACTAACTGATGGATCGGGAAACTGGGTAAAATTCCGCTTTGTTTGGGTCTAGGCACCTGCCCCAGTAAAACTTCTGGTACAGAGTACTTAGGTTCCAACTTCTTTTATGACTTGTGCAGATGAATTGCTAACGCCCTGGACTCTCACTTGAAAGACCGGGGTTCAGTTCCAATGTGAGTTAAAAATCTATACCTGTGAAATAAATTTCACATCCTATCCCGCAGTGAAGGGGTAAGTTGAATGTAAGTCAAATGAAATGTTAGGAATTCACTCTTCACTGGTATGTTAGGCGCTAGGCGTCTGCCCGGGATAAACCTCAAGTATGAAGCATTAACTTCCAACTTCCTTTTATGACTTGTGCGAATGGATTGCTAATGACCTGGACTCTCACTTGAAAGATGGTTCGGTTCTAATATGAGTCAGAAATTTATTTCTGTAAAAATATTGTATCTCATGGTGAAGGTGTAAGTCAAAAGAATGTTAGCAATTCACTCGCTGCTAAGTAGGGAATTTGGGTAAAATTTTCTGGTATGTTACGCGCTAGGCATCTGCCTAGGAAAAACCTCAGGTATGAAGTACTTAGGTTCCAACTTCTTTCATGACTTGTGCGAATGAACTGCTAACGCCCTGGACTCTCACTTAAAAGACCAGGGTTTGGTCTCGATGCAAGTCAGTAATTTATTTCTGTGAAACACGTGTATAAAATGGGTCAAGTTGATGTTTCTCTCTCTCTCTCTCTCTCTCTCTCTCTCTCTCTCTCTCTCTCTCTCTCTCTCTCTCTCTCTCTCTCTCTCAATGGTTTAATCTTTTATGTGCAGTTCTTTATTTTAGAAATGAAATGATATGCAAAAAGTCAGGCAGTACAAATTTTACTCTTAAAAAATTCATTTACATCTGTGGCATGTGTGATCTGTTCCATTTAAGTGAGGTAGAGCCATGAATTTTGCAAGAGAAATGCCTCCCAACCAGTATGAGTGTTTAATAAAATCATCAGTATGTATCCGCCAATATGAAACCTTGAGGATTTCACAGCAATAGTAGGATAAGTTTCTTTTCACTGATCTTTCAAACAATAGTTAGGACAAAATGAATCGCTTATATTATAGATCATGTAAAATGCCATCTTTATTTGGAGTTGCAAAAGCAGAAGTCGCAGGAAAACTATTTGAAATAGTGAAGCTATCGATTATTTATTAAATATGATATCAATATTTCTCCAAGCATAATCGTTGTTATACCATTATCAGTAGCATTTACGGTGGTGGTAACTGTACAGAATAAAAGAATTCACTCTGGTGCTCTCTGAAAACTAAATTAGCAACCTTTGTAAAAGTAATCGATGAGTTTGTGGAGATTTGCCATGTGAAATTTACGCCTTCAAAGTTTCAAATATGACTAATGGTTAAAAATTTGGACCTGATATCAAAACAGAAAAAGTGGATAATTCATATCTCTTGTCTAAAATGTAATCCCAGGATAAAAGTAAATTTTTATGCCACAGATGGGAATACTATGGCATTAATGGTAGTCTGGAAATTTGTAATAGGAGGGAGAGTGAGAGATCTTGCTTATAAATCACTTGATTAATTTACCATAAAAAATACTTTAAGAAGCAAACTCATAACTAAGAAATGATGGACTTATTGAGCAACCAGTGCTTTGAAATTCCTCACTTTCTCTCACTCTCTTTCTTACTCTTTCTTTACATATTTTCATTACCTCACGTTTCTCTCCAGTGTCCTCGAACACCTGTTTTGATAGCACCTCAACTATTTATTGTTTCCACCCCGTCTCTATGCCAATTTACCTATGAGGCAGAAAGCCGGAAGCTTCTGACCATTTGGCGAGTCATAACACGGCATTACGATGGAAATGTCATCATTTAGCTCTCGGCATCCCGCAGCAAAGGAAAACGCTTTCCCCATCGTCCCAACGTTTATATATTAAGGAGGACACGGCAACTACATTCGTATGTAAATAAACGAACATATTTGACACAGACACATACACGCACACACCCACACCCACACACACACACATATATATATATATATATATATATATATATATATATATATATATATATATATATATATATATAATATTATATATATATATATATATATATATATATATATATATATATATATATATATATATATATATATATTAACAGCAATTTGGTAAAAATTTAAGACACATTTTTGGACGGAATATATGAAGAGTGTGGCACTTTCCAAGTGGGGGGACCATAGAGTTTTTGGGGATTTAGGAAGGTAGAAAGACTGATTAAAAACTGAGAATAGCTGGATGAGGGAAAAAAAAAGATGGTTAGCGGAAGAAAAATGGAGATTATTCATTGGCAATTGCAAGACAGAAAGGGAGACCATACACAGGTGTTGGTTAAGGTGGTCAAGAAGGTGCTAGAGAAGAAATAAATATAATACAACCGGGGGAGGTGTACTTGCTAGTAAATGTAGAGGTCGAGCGAGGGGTCAATGAAAACATGGATATTAGAATGAAGATTCAAACTGAGATATGTAGAAGACTGAGGAATGGGAGGGCTGAATTACAAAAGAGCAAAGAGGTTAGAATAAGTTTGAAAATAGCTGTTAAAATTCCTGTTACGTACATAAGGAAGGTAACTGAAAGGTTGAAAAAGGGAAAGACACTATCAGAGTTTATGGGATTGCTTTTGAGATAGTGTGGTTATGTGATCAGATTATGACTGAGTGACTGACCAAGGTCTGGAAGGAACGTCTAGACGCCTTGTCAAGGTTTCGAAAGACCCTATCCATAACAGCTGACGTCCCAACAAAACACAATCTCCTGAAAATCAATCCTGAAATGAACATTCAAAAGAGATATCTACCCACGGTTTTCTGAGGGGACTTATAATTGGTAACATTTTGAAGGACCTCTGATTAACAATCTTGTAAAAAAAGTATACTGAAAGGATAGATATGGGTAATTATACGGTATTAACCTAATAACAGCCGGCAGACTTTTCAAATCATTAACTATATGTAGAAGTCTTGTATCAAATAACAGCATATAAATCTTGAATTGCCTCATTTGCCGAATACTCATGTGAATATTCAACAAAATGCGTTGACCAAAGTGGAAATAGAAATTTTACCGGCAATACATCGAAATTCACTGTTGGAAGCCATGACTGCAACTAATTCCAAATATTCCATTATGGCTTGAGAAAGGTTGCGAGGAAAACGATGACAGGAATAACTGTTCCTTTGTACACTGGTAAAAGTGACGGAGGAACCTAATTATTATGGCGGTATAACTTTACTTAGCATACCTGGTGTCGTTTATGGCAGAAGTTTGACTGACACGATTGGAGAGATGACTGAAGGTCTGTTAGTATAATGAGTGCTTCTTTGGCTGAAACGAGTTGATTAATCAACGATTTTTATGAAACAATCAAGTAAAAGCTTTGAGAGTTAGTGGATAAAGTGGTATGCATGGATCCACGAATGTGAAAGGTGTTAAGGATGAATGATGTCGAGGATAAATGAATGAGAGCAACAGAAATTATTTATGAGGTGAAGCATGTGTTGGTTATGTAGAATGGCTGTTTAGGTATCAAAAAGGGGCTGGAGGTGTGCTATGCGTCAATTGCGGGTTAATATATCTGAATGGAGTTTTACAAGAAACAAGAAGGGCAATGGATATAAGTACTAAGTAGTAAGATCAGAAGATGGGATGTGAATGGAGTGTTAAATGGCTTAAATGATACAGTAATGATTGGCATACTGAAAATAAACTACAGAGACTTGTCAGAGTCCAAGCGCTTGAAAACATGATCAAAAGTAACTGTATGATGGCAAACCGAAACCAGGGAGACAGAAGAGTCAATGTTAATAAATACATTGAGAGAACTTAAGTAGTGGATTCTGCGATTCTTATAGGTATTTGAGAGTGGATGTCCTGATGATTGTAGAGTGAGAGAAAAGGCAAAACACCGAATAAGTGAAGCAGGAAAGATAAGCATGAAATGTGGAGAGATTCAGAGGAAAATTTGAGTTGCAGTGGAAGCCGAGGCGAGAGTATAAGAAGATTGCTGAACCAACTCAACCATGTGGGATTGAAGAGTATGTTGAATGCAAATGAGAAAAGAAAGATGGTAGAAGGTGTACAGATGAATCATTCACATATAATTATATATATATATATATATATATATATATATATATATATATGTATATATATATATATATATATATATATATATATATATATATATATATATATATATATGTTACACCTACAGATTAAACATTTCTTTCGAAATGCTACGTAACGTGTTTTGCGGTCTATCTTCAGAAGCGAGGTAACTAGCAACCCTCTCTCTCTCTCTCTCTCTCTCCTGCACTCAACCCACATATTCTCTCTCTCTCTCTCTCTCTCCAACATAATCCTCAAATGGATGTTCTAAGGAAACACAATCTTTCCTACATAAATAGATTTATTATCAAATAAAACCCAACAAGTAATGAATTAACAAAAAAAAAATTTTAAATGCATAGTAAATGAATTATCAAGTCAAAATAGTCTGATTCAAGATTTAACCTTACTCTGGCTGAATGCCTTTCCACTCAAAACTCTCACACACTCCATCTTTAGACATTATACGTCTAGTCTTAAAGTCAACCACATTGAAACACCCACTAACTGCAAAGATTGCAGTGTTCTTTCTCTATCACCACAGCATCACCACAGACATCTGTCGAAAATTAAATAAACAGTAATCTCCCACAAACACAGTACACAAGCATATAACATAATATTGAAAATCTAAAATGCATGGTTAACAAATATCAAAACAAAACACAATAAAATATAATATTAAAGTGACATAAATGCTTATGTCCAGATCTCCCCACAAATTCATAAGTGTCTTGGATATGGTAAATTCACTAGTTCACAGTCCACACAAAAAAAAGAGAAGTCTGAATTTACCTTAACTGCCGGTTTCTAAGAGTTCGGAGCACACAAGGCCAAGTCTGGACGATATCGCTCTCGGTTAGATAATAATCAACCCGACCTAACTTTTGGTACAACTAGATACACAATCTCCATTTTTCTAACGCACGAACTTACGTACTTGCATACCAACTAGGTCGGCTACTTCACATACCAGCTTCAATTTTGTGTGTTCTTTCGAGCCAAAACCGCTGAAACAATTGAAACATCTGCTGACTGCAGTGATTCGCATCTGTGTCACCGTCCCAACTACCACCTTATAGCTTCTCTTCGTTTCATCACACTATAACTGAATACATACAGTAAATCTAAAACGAAATATATTTTCCTATACATATATATATATATATATATATATATATATATATATATATATATATATATATATATATATATATATATATATGCATGTATGTATACAAAATATTTGCAAAGGAAGACTTGATTATTACTTACTGCGGCGTCATCGTTAGGCTAATCAAGAGATGTGATTCTCTTACACTAAATAAGCACATTTTTTGTCAGTTTCTCTGCCTGTTTTATCATTATTGTCATTACTGCTTTACTAAAAGTTTGAAGTTACTTTGGGAGGATTCTTTTAATAAAGCAGTAATGATAATAATGACAGAACCTGAGAGACAGGCTCACAAAAAATTTGAGAATATTTGCTAACGACTTTAAAAATGTTTTGTGTTTTGTAATTACCCAAAACCAAAGGATGGAACAAAACAAATAGAATAGATTCACTGTACTATAAGATTCCAGTATAAAAAAAAAAAACATTCAACTAAACTGAAGATATTCTTTCCTCATCAACAATACTAACGACGCAAACTCCATGTATAAAAGCCTTCTTATTCCGAAGCAAGATTTAAGTAAACATTAATGATTAGGACGTCAGATGTTAAGAACAACTGTCAAGCTTCATTGTAGAAAGAAACAAGAAAAGCTCATGAAATTTTTCTGTAATAAAATCTCAACAAATCTTTACGTCATCTGTGAAAAGATTGGTCTTGGAAAACAAAATCTTAATGTCATGCGAAAGACAAAATTTTCAGTATTTCAATTTTTGTTACCTTAATATCAGAATTGATAACGAAGGTATAAACTCGTCGTAGGAACGGCTACTATCCAGAAAGTAAATTAGCAAGACTTTCTCTTTAGTACTGTTGCCTATAAAACAAGTGTTCAATAACATGACATTATATGTAATATTCTGAATGTGAAACAACACACACACATTCTCTCTCTCTCTCTCTCTCTCTCTCTCTCTCTCTCTCTCTCTCTCTCTCTCTCTCTCTCTCTCTCTCTTGGGAGACTAAGCACATAACCAAACAGAGGCATATATTGAAAAGTTAATACTTGGGAAAATATCATTGCATTACAATGCCATTAGGAATGCCGAGGAAGCAATGAACATAAATAACGGGGAAAAGAAAAGCGCTTAAAGTGGCGACTCCCGAAGCAGACACTAGAAGGAAAAAGAAAAATAATATTGTTGTTACTTATTTTCCTACTATTATTGTTATTTCAGTTGTAGTTAAGTCACTGATTCATCTGTAAACTAAATGTCTTAACATATTTATAGTTGGTATTTATTTAATAGGTGCTTTAATCGTTGGTTTATATCATATATAAATATAAAAAAAATCCCGAACACGAAATAATACCAGTGCAATGAACCAGTTTAAGGGAAGGTAAATCATCATTACGCGAATCACATTTAGGAAAGAGATGTGTATTTTAATTACTTTAATTTAAAATTAATGAAAAAGCGAGAAATTGGTCAAGTTTCTTCCATCTCCCATCAACTTTTTTTTATTATGTAACAACCATGAGATAACACATCACCATTTACAGCAAATTCACTTGACAAAACTCCATCAAGAGCAACCTTCCAAGTTATAATGACTTTAAATCGTTTTATGAAATAAAAGAAAAGATTCTTCTTGAAGGAAATATATATAAAAAAAATTTTTCTTGAAGCCTGACAGTCTTTGACAAAAAAGTTTATATTCGGTCAAAGAACAAATGATACAAAGATGTTTTCAAATCGGGCTTAATTTGCTCGACCAAAGCCTAACCGGTTTTTTTGGTTTTAAAATTTACGATTTTACTCTTTTCCTGAAAGGCGTGTCAGCAATGGGATATGAAATGAGCAACTAAAATATATGAAAAATATTGTTGGTTTCCTCCAGTTTCAGGGCATATGTGTAGGCTATTTATATTTATCAAAAAAAGATTTTAATTTGAAAAATTAATGTCAAGCAGAAAACAGACAAAGTTCGAATGTAGAGTGTGAGGTACAAGTTTTGATATCAATCCCAATACAAACAATTTCAGGTGCCACGTGCCCAATTATTGCAGCCAGTTTCTTGGATTAAAAGCATAGAAAATGTCTACCTGTATCTGCAGTGTTTTAACATCATATCTCGATATATTTCAAAGAAAATATCTTAAGCGAATTAGCTTGAATAAAAAAATAGCATACTACATCATTTTAAGTAGTCGACTAAAAATAATATCTTTCAAAATGAGCACTATAAAAAGCACTGCCTTTCTCATCACAACACCGTCACCACCAATAACAGTAAAGGAAGCAGCGAGGAGAACAGAAATGATAAGACGAATTCCAGACCCAACACGCTCTCCCCAACCTCTCTTTGCACAGCTTCTCCGGACCCAACAATTTTTGATCCGAATGGGTTTGGCTGCCTGGGGAACTTTTGCTCAAATCAACTCTGCCGTTTATGAGTTCTCAAAGATTTGTTCATATCGCATGTCGTCAGACCTCTTATTTTTAGGATGAAAACACACACTCTCTCTCTCTCTCTCTCTCTCTCTCTCTCTCTCTCCTTTTTGCATCAAAAAAGCTAATTGCATCAATCCTTAACGGAATGAAATACTACAATTTAATCTATATTGAGAGAGAGAGAGAGAGAGAGAGAGAGAGAGAGAGAGAGAGAGAGAGAGAGAGAGAGAGAGAGAGAGAATATATCAATATCGTAATGTGATTTAAAATACTGAAATCATTAACAACAATATCATATCGTTCACAATGATAATGATGATGATTAGATATAATAATTGCTGCTAAAGCGGCTGAGTGAGTTTTAACTGAACCGCGGTAGCGATCATCGTGTTGTCGGTGAAATGGCGAAACATTTTGCAAGGAAAGACGAAAGCAACTTGTTTTTACGTCAGAGAAGTTACTTTTAATAAAACAAGAACACACGCAAGGTTATACCTCTAAGAGAAAGAAATGATTTGGAAAACTGATAAAAAAATAACTATAATTTTGATGACAGTGAAGCAGCAATAACATCTAAACTTTTTTCCTTCAATTACTTAATTCCACTCCCCTAAAATAATGGAATAACTAGACTATATACATTGCACTTGAGTTTTGCAGCTACAGGGTAAGGAATATTATACTGGTAAAAAGTGTATTTAGAGGAAGTTCTAAACTGCCCTAAACTGGCAGTCCGCCAAGGAACTGCTTTTGCTTTATTTCTTATCAGACCTCAAGCTTATGTTTTCGGTGGTGGTGCAAACTGTGGCATACACGTGCTCAAGTCCTTCCTTCGTTAACTAGCATGGCATAACATTTTAATTCTCATTCAAAATAGTAATTTGGCTTTTCTCTCACTCTATATCATTCTAATAATTTTAGGAAAGTTTTTATACATATATAATAAGATTATATATATATGTAACGAGGACAGAATTAACACCTTTTTGAAGGTGTACGTAACGTGCTCCAACGATCTTTATTCATGAAACGGAGGCGTATGAACGTTCGCTCACGGCAACACTTACATCTATTTTTCTCCTCTTTCTCTCTCTCTCTCTCTCTCTCTCTCTCTCTCACCGTGTATCACCTCTCTCTCTCTCTCTCTGTGTATCGCCTCTCTCTCTCTCTCTCTCATCGTTTTCCGAAGTTCACCCACCAGAATCGCGCTCATTCTCACCAAATCAATTAAATGGACTATTTAAAGAAACGCAATAGTTTCTACAAAAATAGGTTTATTATTCAAATAACCCAACAAGAAATGAATAAAACAAAGCAAAGATTAAAATGCATAATAAATGAAATATCGAGTTAGATAACTAAACTCTGAACTGCAAAACACTTCTAATTAAAGAAGTCTCACTATGGCTAATAGCCTGAAAATATCCAAACTCACACATACTCCCCAAATCAATAATTAGTCATGTCAAAACCAGTCTACCACATGTTATTCGAAACAGTCCACACTGTCCACCGACATCTGTCCACAGACATCTGTCGGAAGAATCAAACATGATAGAAAACTCCCAAAAATATATGAAATGCAAAACACAATAATGGAAAGTGTAAAATGCATAGCCAAGATATGGCAAACGTAACATGACAAAACAATAATATAAAAGAGGTATGAATATTCATATTAAATCTCCCACACCAGTTCAAAAGTTCATAATGATTAGAAAATCATGGTAAAAAATCACAAGTTCAATTTTCTCCCATAAAAACAGAGATTTCAAACTCTACCTTATCTGCCTATTTAAGCCTGGATCCTCTCCAAAGCTACGTCTAGACAACTGCAGTTCTATCACGTTAATGAACGATCAAACTCACTTTTAGGGCAGATTTTGGCGTAATCTAGATCAAATTAACGCACGTACTCACGAATATACATAACACTTCGGAAGATCACCTGACTGTCAATATTGCTGAGGAATCAAACTATTTGTTGAACACAAAGATTTTACCTCGAGTCTCTCGACCTACTTCCATCTGACTCCATAAATTCTTTCATCACATCTTAAAGCATTGAAGCTATGAAATGCATATATGTGTCCTTTAAAATTGTAGCGGCCATCTTTTCTGAAATAGAGCTCGGCCACCACATAAGAGCGTCTCGCTCTCCTTAACGGCAAACTAAAACAAAAGCATATGTATAAAACATAACAGAATAGAGCTATGCTCAATCAGCAATGTCTACTGCACTGCAGCTTTAAGGACTGCTCTCATGACGCACTTCCAAAGTCACTGGGGTTGAGTTCTTAGAGCCTTTACATGTAATCTTACAAACACGAATAAGCTTTACTACTCCCACAACAAGAATTATCAGTAAAATAGCTATTAAGACAATTAAAATTGTCGGCATAATATATTCCTGATACTGGAACATCACGGAATCGTCAATGTCTTCCAACGGTGGAACCGTCATTGGCACCTTGGTTGTAGGTACCTCCACTACCAAATGCTCGTTATGCGTATGACGCATAATTATCTTCTCGGAACTGTTGAATACAGCACGGCTAAGTACGAGAAATTCCGTAGACAGGATTCTGCAGGATGAATCAAACAGTTTGGATCCTCGGAGAACGAATGATGTCGACTTGTTGTTCTGGCACATCATTGTAACTGCACATTCCTTGCAAAAGATGGCAGTAAGGGTGCTGGTGGACTCGATGTGGTAATCTCGCAGGAACTGTCTAAAGTCACATTCTGTCGGAGTCTGTCCATGAACTAACGATAACTCACAACCACCCACAGACACAACTCGCAACTGGAAAATACCACTGTCGCACACATACTTCTCTCTAACTAAAGTACAACCTGTCTTATAATCAATTCCCGATCCTTGATACTGATCTCCCAAAATGAACATGGTCTCTACTCCGTCCCACATTACTACTGAGTCTCCAAAAGCGCTTGGAAAAGGTCTAATAACAAAGCTAAGAAAAGATTTCATGGTACTGACAGGAACGTATATTAACAATCCCCGATCAGACAGTCTCACACTCAAAACGTTATAATACAAATACAAATCTTTCCCCGAAAACAACACTTTCGCCCCATGAAGGTAAGCAGAATTCCTTAAAACATTTTCTAATGACCCTAAAGGTAACACATCCCCGTACACATGACCATCGGCTGCAGCAACAATTGCCTTTATTTGGGTTTGCACTTCTATCCTTACAGAATCAGCTTCTTTCTCAATATTAAGAAGAGTATGTTGGATCGTAAAAAACGCTATTGTCGCATCCAAATCTTCTCTCAAACCTTCGACTGTAATTGACAACTCGTTCAAAGATTGTCTAACTGTTTCAAACCCATTTTTCAATTTCTCATTACTTTCTTGCAAATGATTTAACTGTTTCCCCTGAGCTGATAGTTCTTTTTCAACCTCTGCCACTTTGACTAAACTGGTAATTGACATAGCTCCAATCGCAGCAATCATTCCCACGCCTATAACCAAAGGTGCTGCCCTTTTACGTCTGCTTTTCTCTACAGAGAGTGAATTACCTGGAGTAATGTCAGGAATCCACTCCAACGTTTTGTCTATCCCTTTATCAACTCTATCTAGCGTTATTCTCACTTCTTTCATTAATCTCGTTAAAGAGACTGACAGAGTTCTTTTACTCTCTATTTCGCCTAACGTCCTTTTCATTTGGTGCAACCTATCCTTGGAATCGTTCAATTCCTTCCTGGCTGAACCTAAATTGTCAAATTCCACACTTATGGTCACTCGGTCCGAAGCCAACCAGACTTGATGATCTTCCTCCACCACCACTCCTGGTGCTAAACGAACCTCTTGTGACCCCCATACTACAACGCTCACCAGGACTATCAGTAAGAGCTTCAGCATCTAAAACGAACAAGAGACAAAAAAAAATAAATATCATATATATATACAAACATCAACCCACTTATCCCTCTAACTATATACAAACGTTCCATTACATCCCAACTTTCTTTAATTTCGAAATATGGGTCAATTTCGTCACTCCAGTGTTTACATCTTTAACTACAAATCTATTCCCTCTTTTGATCTCTACAATCTCAAAAGGTCCGTGGAACTTCGGACTTAGTTTATAATTCAGATCATTCCGAACATTCACTTTAACAAACACTCTATCACCCATCGAAAAAGCTACTCCCCTCGATTTCGCGTTACTTTTCTCTACCATTGCACGCGAACTAAGTTCAAGTTCTTTACTGATATGTGCAAATCTTTCTCTCGCTGTATTTATCAATGAAGTGACCGTAACATCACCCTGAACTCGCTCTGGTAACAAATCAAAAGGTCCTTTCAACTTGTATCCATACAAAGCTTCTGCTGGAGATATCTTAATTGTGTCATTCATCATAGTATTGATACTATATCGCACTTCATCCAAAGATCTGTCCCAATGTGTATCGGAACCTCCCACCGTCATGCGCAAAGCTTCAATTACTTTCCGATTCGCCCTCTCACACAACCCATTCGCTTCAGGTCTATACGGGATTATAGATACTTTCTTTATCCCCAACAAATTAGCAAGACCGTCTAAAGTCTTATTAATAAACTCCCTACCATTGTCTGTGATCAGACATTCAGGAACACCATATCGACAAATTATCCCCTTAAAAAACGCTATAGCAACTTCCTCAGCTGATTTGTATTTCAGTGGGAAAATCTCGACAAAGCGAGTCAACTCATCAACAACTACTAATAAATGTCTATAACCATAAGCGGACTCTGAGAAGTTACCCAGAATATCCATATGCACTCTCTGAAACGGCCTATGCGGTATGGGATATGAACCCAAACGACACGACACTGTCGTCGCTGGCTTATTCGCATTGCAAATAGCACACTTCTTCACAAAGGCTTCTACTGCGGAAAACATATTTTTCCAAAAGAACTTTGACCTGACGTTTCCATACGTCTTGTCTACACCCAAATGAGGAGAACCAAATTTACAATGTACAATGTCTAGAACTTGTGGTACTAGACTCTCTGGCACGATGATTTGTGTAATCTCACCCATGCTTCGAGTACTTCGCAAGTTATACTTAACTTTTCTCACCAATAAATTATTCTCCAACTCTAGACCAGAAAAAGGCAACTTATACCCTTTCTTCGGTGAAACTCCCTTAAGAAATGCCTTAGCATCTGACAACAATTTATCTTCATCTTGCTTTTGTTCCAGCAAGCCTATGTCCCAAGTGACATTTTCACCCGTAATATAACACACTGCGTTACTCTCACTATCACGAATAACAATCTCTCCCGAGACTGCCGACTCACTATTTCTCCCCGAAGTATGCACTGTAGGAACGTGTATGTCCTCTACATGCGATCTCTCAGAACTACTAATATCAGAGACATTAGACACCAAATATTTACTCTCTTCACCCACACAGGATTCGGTGTGTATTTCCTCATCCTCGACCGGAAAATATCTGCTCAATGCATCTGCAACTACATTATGCTTACCTTCAATGTATTTGAGGTTTGCATCAAAATCTCTCAATGTTAGGAACCAACGTGCTCTCTTGGGCGACAAATTTGGCTTATTAAAAAGCTCTAACAACGGTTGATGATCTGTAAAAATCTCAACTTTATTTCCCAACAACAACATCTTAAAATGAACAAGGCTAGAGACGACTGCGAAAGCCTCCTTGTCCACAACTGACATCAGCCTTTCGTTACTACCACGCGTTTTGAACTTTCTGCTATAAAAAGCAATTGGGTGTAATTTCCCCTCAAATTTCTGCATCAAACACGCACCTATACCTTCCTGACTCGCGTCAGTCACTAAGGTGAACGGTTGACTAAAATCTGGAAACTTCAAAACTGGTGGGTTCACCAAAGCGTTCTTAAGCTTCTCAAAAGCTAATTGTTGACTATCACCCCAAACAAACTTAACGTCTTCTCGTAACAAATCTGTCAATGGAGACGCTATTGTAGAAAAATTCCGCACAAAACGGCGAAAGAAACCCGACATACCTAGGAACGAACGAATCTGTTTCCTGGTTTTGGGAACTGGAAAATTCACAATGGCTTTAACTTTCTCATCATTCACTCTAACTCCCTCTTTAGAGATAACATGTCCTAAATAGACAATTTTTCTCTTCAGAAACTCACATTTGGCCAATTTGACCTTTAACCCAGCGAACCGTAATCGCTTAAGGACTTCTTTTAACACCTTTAGATGTTCTTCAATTGTATCTGTGCATATGAGAATGTCATCCATGTACACAAACACCGACTTTCCTAACAAGCCATGAAGTACTGTGTTAACCAGTCTAGTAAATGTTATTGGGGACCCTTGTAATCCAAAAGGCATTCTATTAAACTCGTAATGTCCCTTTGGTACCGAAAATGCTGTATATTTACGGCTACTCTCACAAAGGGGAACCTGTAAAAACCCTTGCATAAGATCTATAGATGAATATATATTCTTGCCACCGATCTCAACAAACAAATCAGGCAAACAAGCTACCGGATATCTATCTGGGCATGTTTTTTCATTCAATTTACGAAAATCTACACAAACTCTGATACTACCGTCTTTCTTAGGAACTGCAAGCAAAGGAAAATTAAACGGAGAATTGGACGGTCTGATAATGCCTTCCGACTCCCACTTCTGAACTTCTTTTTCTACTTCTTCCCTGATCTTAAAAGGAATTCGATATGCTGGAATATATATGGGATTTGTACCCTTTTCTAGGCGGATTGAATGTTCTAAAACATCTGTAACTCCTAATTTATCTCCCTTCAAAGCAATAATATCTAGATATTCTTTCAACACTTTCTCTACTTTATCTGAATATTCAGGATAATCAACTTTAGCCAAGTGTTCATGTAGAACCTGACTTCGGAACTGTTGCTCCTCGTTAGGAAACATATTCCCGTCTCCACAAAAACTCACTAATTTATGCTCTTCATTAAACTCTTCAAAATCAATTACATAAGTACCCTTATGATATTTTTTCACTGAGTCTTGATAGCTAACTAATTCTACTGAAGTCACGCCTGCGACTGAAATTTCATTCACTGACACCGTACTCACAACGTCTTTGAATTTCTCGGTTCCCTCAACAACGCACACTTGAGAAGGAAACTTTTTCTCTTTCAGCGACACTTTAACTAATGTAGGAACTCGCGGTTGCAATTCAACATCTTCCAACAAAAATCCTTTGAAAGATCTCTGCGGAATATCTTCACTCTCTAATGAATGTGTTACACATGTCTCAGACTGTGTCTTAGGTTTCTCACAAGTTTTTTTCCTGTGTATATATGGAACAAAACAACCCGACTCACCTATTGTAATTCCCTGAACTCCCGTAAGAATGTTGATGTTATGTCGCATACAAGAAGGGTGTCCTAGCAAAACCATTTCACCTAAGGCTAATCCTTCTATGACCAAAAATGATTCTACTATTGTCTTTCCACCGATACAAAGCGTAAGAAATGACGAACCTAAAATATTCAGTTTCCTCGCTTGTACATCACACACTGTCTCACTAGAAGGGACTAATTTGCACTCTGGAAACCTCGAGTGAAAAAGGTCAGCATTTACTAAGTTAACTGAGCTACCAGAATCAATGAAAATAGAAATTTCATTGCCATTAGAGAATCCACGTACAATCGGCCTAGGTTCTAGTGACTCTACGACCTGATTAGTCATTATCCTGTGTCCGTTTTCGAACTTATCTTGTGAAAATTCTGCTGTTCCTTTGTGTATCTAGAACTTGCATCATGTGGAATTCTCCTGTCATATCTAGAAAAACCTCCCCGTGACTTCCCTGAATAATCTCTATTCTTCGTGGCTGGGCAAAATCTCCATCCATGATCTGAAGATTTGCAAACTGAACAATATCTCACTCTGCAATTTGATTTACTATGGCCTATTTTATCACAATTAAAACAACGTATCGTTGTGACTGATCTCTCTGGAATTTTCTTCGATTCTACTCGTGCACATGTCTTCGCTGTTGCATCATTTCCCGAATGCGAGCGACTATCATTATTCTGTGGTTTGGAAACCGCAGCTGACATCTTTGCACCTCCCTGTACAAAACTACTGTCCAGTGTCGGGCATTTTGCTAGATTTTTGTTAATCTGTGCAAACAAAAAGGATTCATCTGTATCCTGATCAATTCTCTTATCAAAACTATCTACAATTACATCTGGGACCGACGTTAAAAGGCAAGCAAAGTGTAACAATCTTTCAAAATTATCTAAGGAGATATTATTTCCAGTTACCCATGGAGAGCCTATTATAGATTTCTTTAACTCAACTACTGCATCAAATAAATTCGCACTGTATGTGACTAGTGAATCATTGCCCTTCTTTATTTTGAGAAACTCTCGCAAATTCCGAACTGCGCATTCACGTTGAACTCCGCCATAAGTAGCTCGTAGAAATTTCTGCAGTTCATTCCAAGTTTTGCACCTTCTGAACCCGAAACTGCGTGCTCGTTTCCCAATATCTCCTTTATCTAAATCCAGAAATGATTTAGCCTCTGTTAAAGCTTCAGCGCCATTCGTAATTTTCTTGGAATTCAGATAATTGTTCACTGACTCAATGAAAGTTTCTATATTTTGGGTTAGCTTTCCGTCAACTAGCCCTTTAAAATTTGTAATTCCCGCGCTAATGTTCGTCACTTTATGCACCACAATTGATTGGGATGTGCTTGCTGCATCGTCCGGCATTTTGTGAGTAATCACACGCCCTGAGCGTAACAACATAAAAAGAGAAACCAAAAAGAACACTAGAGAAAGGCACAAGTTACCCCCTCTAAAAGAAGAACAGAAAACGGCGTTCTGCGCAACTTACGAGAATGGGGTACTTACCAATTTTGAAACAGAAAACGAAGTACCTATCTCTCAACAGAGCTGTGTGCAGCCTGTGACGTCACCTACTCGACGGCGAAGCAAAAAAAAGACACCCAGCGCGTTTCTAGTTGAATCATCACTTTGCGTAATTAACTCACAATCGCCACTATTCACACTTATTTGGGTATTTTGTTAACCCCAAAATTGCTCTAGAGATCAACCAGATCTATTTCACAACTCCCCACTCCCAGTACTCGAATAGAAACGGAAAAAAGAGGAAAGGTTCCCCGCATTTCACACGTAATCACGACCTACTCAGTCATTCAACACTGACCCGTCGCCTTAGCTCTTAGGTGAAGTCGCCTATGCCTTGGGCATCAACGTTACCAATTAGTCTATTAGTAATCTCCCTCTTTCGCCATCATTAAAGACATTAAAATCATGCTGCCACCATTTAAAATCAAAAGACACCCGCTGCCGCCATTTCATTCAGACACGGCTGCCACCAATTTCATTCTGTAACGAGGACAGAATTAACACCTTTTTGAAGGTGTACGTAACGTGCTCCAACGATCTTTATTCATGAAACGGAGGCGTATGAACGTTCGCTCACGGCAACACTTACATCTATTTTTCTCCTCTTTCTCTCTCTCTCTCTCTCTCTCTCTCTCTCTCTCTCTCTCTCTCTCACCGTGTATCACCTCTCTCTCTCTCTCTCTGTGTATCGCCTCTCTCTCTCTCTCTCTCATCGTTTTCCGAAGTTCACCCACCAGAATCTCGCTCATTCTCACCAAATCAATTAAATGGACTATTTAAAGAAACGCAATAGTTTCTACAAAAATAGGTTTATTATTCAAATAACCCAACAAGAAATGAATAAAACAAAGCAAAGATTAAAATGCATAATAAATGAAATATCGAGTTAGATAACTAAACTCTGAACTGCAAAACACTTCTAATTAAAGAAGTCTCACTATGGCTAATAGCCTGAAAATATCCAAACTCACACATACTCCCCAAATCAATAATTAGTCATGTCAAAACCAGTCTACCACATGTTATTCGAAACAGTCCACACTGTCCACCGACATCTGTCCACAGACATCTGTCGGAAGAATCAAACATGATAGAAAACTCCCAAAAATATATGAAATGCAAAACACAATAATGGAAAGTGTAAAATGCATAGCCAAGATATGGCAAACGTAACATGACAAAACAATAATATAAAAGAGGTATGAATATTCATATTAAATCTCCCACACCAGTTCAAAAGTTCATAATGATTAGAAAATCATGGTAAAAAATCACAAGTTCAATTTTCTCCCATAAAAACAGAGATTTCAAACTCTACCTTATCTGCCTATTTAAGCCTGGATCCTCTCCAAAGCTACGTCTAGACAACTGCAGTTCTATCACGTTAATGAACGATCAAACTCACTTTTAGGGCAGATTTTGGCGTAATCTAGATCAAATTAACGCACGTACTCACGAATATACATAACACTTCGGAAGATCACCTGACTGTCAATATTGCTGAGGAATCAAACTATTTGTTGAACACAAAGATTTTACCTCGAGTCTCTCGACCTACTTCCATCTGACTCCATAAATTCTTTCATCACATCTTAAAGCATTGAAGCTATGAAATGCATATATGTGTCCTTTAAAATTGTAGCGGCCATCTTTTCTGAAATATATATATATATATATATATATATATATATATATATATATATATATATATATATATATATATATATATATATATATATATATTATAAAGCTAAAAAAACTTGAAAGCTAAAAAAACTTGCGAAGACCATTCCTATACCTTGAGTAAAAGGAAATAACGAAAAGGATCTAAAGCTGACCTCTCTGTGTTCCTCAGTTCTCTGGGTGCAGCTCTGCAGCGCGTACCATCACCTTCGAATCGGAGAAAAATCCCAAGGAAAGGACATACTTTCACAACCTTCAATTCAGTTACTTAATCGCTATGCCTCCCTGAGAGAGAGAGACCAACAGACAGAAAGACAGAAATGCTGAGAGACATATACATCTCACAAAGAGACAATTGTCAATGTTTTCAACTGAATTGAAAGACAGACGGACTTGAGAAAACCTCAGGGACTGGGATGCAATAAATACCTTCCGTTCTCAGTGCAGGTCTTTCTCACAGTGGAGTTTTATGGCCGCTTCCCGTCTTCCACTTTTTCTGAACTTATTTTTCTTTGTCACCTTCTTAGGATATAGGGAAATTATGCCTCTGGCATGCTGGAATTATGCATGACACGGCTCCAAGACCTTCCGAAGGTGGCTCTGCTCTCTTGCAAATTTTGGGCTGACATGAAGGTGGGCATGCACGCACACAAATATTGAGTGCACCCTTAAGCTGCTTTCTATCTCTCCTTCTCTCACTTCATATACATACACATAATCTTACAAGTATATAATTTCATTTTTGTATAGCAGTACTTTCTGACTATATCTTTACATATAGTCAGAGAGTACTGTTATATTAAAATGAAATGCAATACCTGTAAGAATTTGTGTATGCATATGAATATGAAGTGAGAAAGGGAGAGATAGAAAGCAACTTGAGGATTTTATATATATATATATATATATATATATATATATATATATATATACACATACATACATACATACATACATACGCACACACATACACACTATATATATATATATATATATATATATATATATATATATATATATATGACTATTTATCACATCACCGTGATTCATATACAATCAGAAAGCTACAAACGTCCTTTAATATCCAATTCACTCTACCTCGGAAATAATATATTTTCATATATGTTACCGAAGGGGAATTTTTAGCTGATAATAAGTCCGTCGTCCCGTGGGATCGAACCAGCGACGGACGAGGAATCAGGACTACAGTGACACACTAACCAGTCGGCACTTATTATCAGCTAAAAATTCCCCTTCGGTAACATATATGAAAATATATTATTTCCGAGGTAGAGTGAATTGGATATTAAAGGACGTTTGTAGCTTTCTGATTATATATATATATCGTGTGTGTATGTGTATAATACCTTTCGAATATCAGAGATTTGCATACAAGGACATATGTAATTATTTACAAGACTTAGATAAGTAATGTACTTTTATATATACTGTAATGTAAGATATATATTTGTGTTACCCAAGGAACAAAGAAGAGTATTGTCTCAGTACTAACTGGGAAATCCTCAAGCCCATTAGCCTACTAAATAAAAGTCTGAGTGCGTGATGACCAAGGTAACCCATCCATTACCATGTTTTCACTTTAAGATAATTCTCCTTGGTCGATTTTTGTAAAGTTATTTTTCAAGTTATGATATTGCAGTATATTTTAAAATTGTAAATACTAAAAACGATACGTCAAAACTAAGGAAAAAAATACAGAGATATGTACTTCACCGTAAAACTCTGAAGAATTGCTTTTCCAATGCTCTATAGTTTAATGGTGCACATGCAAGGTATTATGCATGGAAGGGAAAGGAAATGGTTGGTAATTCATTTTATGATTGACTGTAAAGAACCTTTTAATCACCATAGTGTAAAATTTCATCAGTAGATAAACTAGTGTGTGTGTGTGTGTGTATATATATATATATATATATATATATATATATATATATATATATATATATATATATATATATATATATATATATGCTATGTGCTAACTGAACAACCCGGTGCTGCCTGGGAAATCTCTGACTGACAACTGATAAATTCTCCCTCTCTCTCTCTCTCTCTCTCTCTCTCTCTCTCTCTCTCTCTCTCTCTCTCTCTCTCTCTCTCTCTCTCCTCTAAGATAGTTGCTTCAGTTACATTGGCAAGCATTTTTGACATTTTATATTTCACCACTTCTCACCCCCAACTCCTATCAGGGCTGAACTTGGATTTGAAGGGCATTGGGAGTGTCTCTATTCATCCCAGCGATCTCCAAAACTATGGATTAGACTCTAATATCTGTCATTTTTGACATTTTATTTTTCACCACTTCCCACCCCCACCTTCCTATTTGGGCTGAACTTGGACTTAAAGGGCATCGGGAGTTTCACTGTTCATCTCAGAAACCTCAAAAACTATGCATTAGACACTAAAATCTGTAGTTTTCAGTTATTTTTACGTGACCACCTTCCCACCCCTGATCCTATTGGGACTGAACTTTGACTTAAAGGTGGTCAGGAGTCACTAGTCTTCTCAGCAACCTTGAAAGCTATGGATTAAACATTAATATCTCTGGCTTTCAGTTATTTTTACACGTCACCCCCTTCCCACCCCTCTTCCTATCAGGACTTTACTTGGACTTAGTGGGCATTGGGAGTGTGACTATTCATCTCAGCGACCTCGAAAACTATGGATTAGGCACAATATCTGTTGTTTTCAGTTATTTTTACATGTCAACCCCTTCCCACCCCTTCTCACCCTCTACCTATTGGGGCTGAACTTGGACTTAGAGGGCATCAGGAGTGTCACTATCCTTCTCAGGGACTTCGAAAACTATGGATTAGATGCTATTATCTGTTGCTTTGGTTATTTTACATGTCACCATCTTCCCACCCCCTTATCACCTATCAGGGCTGAACTTGGACTTGAAGGGCATCAGGAGTGTCACTATTAATCTCAGCAACCTCGAAAACTATGGATTAGACACTAGTATCGGTCGTTTTCTGTAATTTTTACATTTCACCCCTTTCCCACACCCCGGCCCCCTTGGTGCCAGTGATGTCTTACCCCCACAATGTTCTTTCCCAGATAGTAAATCATATGTACACTCGGCAAGGAAAGTGAAGATACAGTTTTTTTAAATCTTCGGACATGTATTGCTTAATAATGCGACATCTAACAAATTTAAAAAGGGGAGGAGCTTCAATCTTATTGTTTGTTTTTTGCTTGACCTCCTATAACTTTCAACCATATTCTACGGTTCTGAAATCATTGATACTTAAATGCAGTAGTAAGCTTTACAGTATTCGTTCAAGTTGTAATTTGCAGCGACAGTTCTGAGCAAAATTAACATTTTTCGACATAACCTACCAAGTAACCTTACACAAATGAATTTATGACACCACAATGAACAGAATGCTTGCATAATCGGAAACGCGATCTTCCATAATGAAATCAAGGGTTAAATCTGAGCAATGTCCAACGAAAAACGTGGGGAACAATAAAGGAACGAATGCAATGTTATGATGAGAGAGAGAGAGAGAGAGAGAGAGAGAGAGAGAGAGAGAGAGAGAGAGAGAGAGAGAGAGAGAGAGAGAGAGAGTTGCTGTTGTGTAAGCCTAAGCCTATATGTAGAGCTACTCATTTCATTATTTTTTTCCTTTTGGAGATTGAGCAATACAATATTTGTATAGTATGTTTTAGCAATAGAGAGAGAGAGAGAGAGAGAGAGAGAGAGAGAGAGAGAGAGAGAGAGAGAGAGAGAGAGAGAGAGAGAGGTTGCTGTTGTGTAAGCCTAGGCCTATATGTAGAGCTACTCATTTCATTATTTCTTTTCTTGTAGAGATTGAGCGATACTATATTTGTATAGTATGTTTAAGCAATGGGGAGAGAGAGAGAGAGAGAGAGAGAGAGAGAGAGAGAGAGAGAGAGAGAGAGAGTTGCTGTTGTGTAAGCCTAGGCCTATAAGTAGAGCTACTCATTTCATTATTTTTTTCTTTTAGAGATTGAGCGATACTATATTTGTATAGTATGTTTTAGCAATGGAGAGAGAGAGAGAGAGAGAGAGAGAGAGAGAGAGAGAGAGAGAGAGAGAGAGAGAGAGAGAGACTATGGCAACGTCAAGAAACATCCAGTTACTTGTGTTTTCCCGCCGAAGTGCTCCTCACATCAGAGAGAACGCTCTGGCGGATTTAAATAGATTTGGTCAACCTACCCTAGCTGTCACAACATTTACAGCCATTAATTCCAGCTGACTTTTATCACCGTGAAATACAAATATGAATGTGTGAAAACTAAAGAAATTATCATTACCCCGTATTATGATGCAATAATAAGCCCGTTCATAATGGAAAACGAGTAAATATTGCCGTTCTGATAAACAGCACTACACCGAGATATCCACACTATCTTTTACATCTCTATGAACGAAGTCATCTGAGAAGTTCTGATTACTTCGGACATGCATGGTGTTTTCAAGTATCTGAACGTTTTTGTTTTGCAGATTCAACATATATGATATAATTTGCATTGTATTTTCATATTCTAGAGTAAATTTACCAAGATTATGTGTTTTCTGTAAGAAAAAAATTAAAATTCGATGAACGAAATCTAATGAAAACTGTATCCTTACTTTCCTTGCCGGGTGTACACCAAGATTGGTTGAAATTGCTCAATATGTTTCAGAGTGTATGTGGAACATACACACACACACATACATACATACATACATCTATATATATATATATATATATATATATATATATATATATATATATAATATATATATATATATATATATATATATATATATATATATATATATATATATATATATATATATATATATATATATATATACACTGTATGTATATGCGCCTGAGTTTCATAGTAATAATTAAACCTTTGAATAAGATGAAGAGAGTGGAAGAACGACATTGTTATCATAAAAAATATATGGCGACTGACATATACGCTTGGGAGCAGAATTGCCTCTCCCTAGGAACAAGAAAAGACAGAAATATGTCATTCCGATTAAAGTTCGGGGAAATTACTGTTAAGATGCTGAATTTTTTTGTATCTTTCAAACATTTTTGTTTTATTTTCCTGATTTCGTTCAGCTGTTTCGAATAAAGTTGAGTCACTGCAAACGCATTCTAATTTTCTGCAACCTATGAAATGGAATATGATTATGGAATGGATAAATATACAGGAATAAAAAAAACAAAGCCAAATAAATGTTTGTATCCAATAATTACCGTGATAAAAAGAGAGCGGTTAAATAACATGATCTTCAGTGTTCTTCGGCTATTAGTGGGTACACCTTCGTTTTGATTTCATTAAAGACATGTATCATATTCCAGTTTCTTGTCAGTCTTTGTTTTTAGCTAAATAAAGCAATAGAGTACAGGCGTTACTATACATAAGCCTATAAACTATTTAAGTAAAAAATCATTTTTAAATTTAACTAGAAATGCTGACCGAAAGAAAACCTGAATATGTTAAATACCTAAAATGAAATCTTTATTAAAAGAGATGAGTAAAAATGGAAATTATCAATGAATACATAGGCAATTGATTTACAATAAACAGATGTCAGATTACAATGTAGACATCTAGTCCATAAGTAGGCCGTTTGGTCCGTGTAATTATAAATGAAAGGAAAAATAGGGTTAAAAAATCACTTATAGACTCATTTTGATAACAATCATGATAACGTAAACGTAAACTACTTACTAAAATTAAATGCTTATATTATCAATAAGTAAAAACTCACCCAGTCTGTTTTGCACGGTGGAAAAGCAACGAACCGCTGACAAACGACAAATGCAGTCCCGGTCCCATTAAACAAATTTCGTGGAAATTTGCCCAACGGCTAAACTTCTAAGATTCACGAGAGCAGAATCTAGAAAGATATTTCGGGAGCGTCCTCCTATTAAGGCAGGCCGTAATGGTAGGGACTGAACTCGTAAACAAGTTAAAGAGATTGACGCTGATTACTTTCAATTTAAAAAATAAAACATATTAATGTGACTTAGTTTTTTCTGCTTTATATTATTTGGTCTTTGAATGGTCACAAAAGTATCAAGAGCAGTTAACTGACTTTTCTCTTCTATGTAGCCTAACCTTGTTTTCCTTCTTAACCGGAAATATTGCAGCATATCGTAAACAGAGAACAAGAAAGGATCTGGAAAATCGCTTGTTTAGATAATAATGAAAAAACCCCAAAACTTAAGACAATAAATCTAATTCCAACTTCAAACTCTTACCCCACTGCAAACTCTTCTGTTCTGTTAAAACTAGACAGAGAAAGGAAAAAGTGTAGACGAGGTGAATAAGGGATGAACAGCAATGCGAAATCTCAGAGCGAGATAGTCACGAAGAAGGCATGTGAATATACGGCAAAAGGATGCTCTAATGAAGGAAATTATATCTGAGTATTCTCTTTATCACTATTTATCCAAAGTTTGACACACAAGACTGAGAATAGGAACAAACAGTATGACAGATTACGAAAGAAAGAAAAACTGAACAGGTTCTAGAAAGAACGCTGTACGCTTCAGGATGTAGGCCATAGCTATTGCCTCGATTGGGTACAAATATTATGTGCGCAAGTACATAAGCATGTAGACATTATTTTTTGCAAGTTAACAGTATAATAATGCATTACCTCATTTTTCATAATAAACGTGTAGTTTTTACGATGATTATTTCATCCCACGTCCTTTTACTTAAGTTTTACGTGGTGAAATATGCGCTCATGTATTTAATATTTCCCCCCTTTTTTATTTCCCTGTTAAGCTATTTTTATCCTGATCCGTTATTTAATCTGTTTATCTTAACATCGTTTATACTCAAGGAATAATAAATCTGTGAGTGAAAGATCTCCTATTCTCTCCTTTATCCGCCTATCCTCTCGTTTTACTCCGAATTTCTAGAAATCTGACTAGATTAGTTATTTCACATAAAACACTGTAGAAACCTAAATATGTAAAATTCGTGAAAAATTTCTCGAGCTAAATAACAAGTTGAACTTCATCATCTTGAAATTCCTTTACCACTGGACATTGCAGACGAATTGATGAGCGGTACTGAATATCATAAAATTTTCTTACTTATTAGAATAATGTTGGTAGTCATGCACAAAGGAAATGGAATATGAAATCACTTTAAAGCGAATCAAATTGGTTTACATTTTCTTTTACAGTATGAACGTTTTTAAAGGAGATGTATGTGAGAGTATAAATTATCCTATCAAACGCCAATCATCTGATTACTTTGATAATGCAGTTTTATCTCCGTCAAGGAGTATCTGTTTTCAGTCTATTTTTTAATGGAAATGGTTGACAATTATAATAGAATAACTCTCTCTTGATGATTATTTTTTTGGTTACATAAATAAAGAATTAACGATCCGTCACCGTAGTTTTACTCTAATTCACAATTATGAAACCCAACAATACTGAGCAACATCTCCAGAAACTCCTTCATAAAACAAGCAAACTTGTTAACGCTGGTAAGAGAGATGTATTTTGACAATAACAGATAGATAAAGTGGATTTACAGGAAATAAATATCTTTCAAACAAGCACAAGAGCAAAAATAATCTAGTATAAGGTGTAAAATGAAAAAATGTCAATAAGAAATTTCTAGGAAGTGTTTACATGTCCGTAATTTCAGATCCTACGTTTCTTTAGCACACGCCTTTCCGGAGTGTATCTCGGTCCTATCTTTGTAGATCTATCTGGTTTACCTATGATAACTATGAACAGCCGATGTATGAAAATAGGAAACTGTACAGTATTCGTAATGCGAGCACAGCACAATTTCATTTCTCAGAATATTCATCAGAATGTGAGGCAATATATATATATATATATATATATATATATATATATATATATATATATATATATATATATATATATATATATATATATATATATAAAGTTTTTACTCAATACTCAAGTGACTCAGGACTACAGGAATTTTAAACAAATTTCAACAATCCATATCAGATTGTTTAGTAAGATTTTATCGACGAAAATCAATCAGACACGGCCCGGAAGGAAATGCACAGTAGTTTTTATCGATTAACACACTGGGCACTGCAGAATTCACTCGGAACTAGACAGAGTTGTCGACGTTTTGAAAGGAGTTTTATTACATCATAGCTTTGGGAACCAACGTTCAGATTTTCAGTTATGAAATATAATTGGAAGATATGAATATCTGGGTATTCCACTGTTAACTTATGGAGAGCGTTTGAAGGATTTGCATTCATGATTTTTATTTTATTTTATTGTGTTGATTAATAAGCTGATATTTTTTTCGGAGATTTATCATATCCTAGAAAATATCGAATTATTTTTTCCTCAATATTTTCTTATAACTTTACTCTAGGTAGTTTATGTATATAGATTCAGTGTCTTTCTGGAGTTTTTTCACTACAGTACATGAAGGGGAAGACTGCAGAGAAATGAATCTTTTGCTTCGAGAAAGACTTCACAATTTCAGTCTCATAAATGGGGCGAGGGGGGGGGGGGATTTTTCAAAGAAGCATAATGTTGAGGAGCAGTGGGAGGAAGGGGAAAGGAGAAATATTCTCATTCCTTATCCTTCATATTATTTCCAATCTGTCCGAGCAACTGACTTTCGTGGAGTTCTGTAAAGCAGTCTACCTGTTTTTTAATAAATAGATCTGTACCTAGCAATGGCAGCAAGAATTTACGTATTCTTGCCTCTGATATTAACATTTATAATAAGAAATCATCTTCGAAAATGAAACCTAAATCCTTGCTGCCATTGCTAGGTACAGATCTGTTTATTAAAAACGGACAGTGACGCATTTTCTTACTGAAGTTATATCTCCAATATCTGATAATATCTGAAAGCAAATATCTAAAGCTAATAAAAAATTTCATAAACACTACTTTTCAGAATTTGTGTCAAATTGTAGTCGTTTTAGTTTCATACTTCCGAGATATTGCCTGAAAATTCTACGGAAATCTTGACATAGTTTAAGTAAGAGGGAATTCACAAAGCAGCAAAATTATTTGCTTTAAGTGTATCTTATTACAGCATTATTTTATCATTTCAGTCATGCGGTAGTCGATATACGAAGGCTTAATATAAAGCCTTTCCATACTGATCATTTGCCAAGTTTCACTGATGGTGTTAAAATGGAAGTGTGGTTACGTTATAAGTAGTTCAGTAAAATGATATTCAGGTAACGAAATATATTAAAGATACACAAGAAAAACAAATACAAGAAAATATTGAAGAGCTTGAAAAATTATGCAACACAGATACAGCCTTTACTAAAACAAATAAAGAATTCACCGAAAAATAACCTCCGGGATGTATTAGTTACACAGTAAGGAATGCGTCAGTAATTTTGTCGGTAGGAAAAAAAAACTTTGTCAGCAACATAGACAACAACATTCAAACCCCTTGGAAAACCGATGAAAACCCGGGCGACAGTACAAGTAAACATACAGACTGGTGCAAAATATGAGCACTTTCCTGGGAGACGTGGAGGACTGGGACCCTTTTTGGTACGTATATAAGGCCACGATGCATATTTCGCACGGACGTCCTTAATGAAGTGAAATTCACAAACTTAATAACGATAGCTCAAAGGCGGCGCTCACAAATTGAAGAGATTTGCTAAAAGGATATTTTGTTAAATGTATTAAGATCTTAATAAATGCCAATAATCCCTTCCAAATTTTGAATGTTCTAACAACGAAATTAGACAAAGACTTGCTCTTTGTATAACACGAATTTTTCAAAAATACAGATACGTAAAAAAGAAAAAAAAAAAACTTAGCAGGAGATCCTTTTAATAACTACCACTGGATAACAGTGGAAACAGCTAAGTTACAAAAGAATAAAAAATCATGTAAACTGACCCAATATCCGTATTTTTATGGTCTTTAATAAACACATAGATATTAAAACCACTGAAAATAATGAAGAATTAGAGATATTTTTTTCTGGTGATAGAAATTCATTTCTTTTTACATTGTGGTTCGGATTCCACTATTAATAAGCTGTAGGTCCCGTTGCTAGGTAACCAATTGGTTCTTAGCCACGTAAAATAAATCTAATTCTTCGGGCCAGCCCTAGGAGAGCTGTTAATCAGCTCAGTGGTCTGGTTAAAGTAAGGTTACTTGTAATTTTCGTGTGCCGAAAATTATTTTCTGAGTGTAATTTGTTGACAGAGTTTCAAAAGAATGAAATAATATGGTAAATACCTTCATTAATAATAATAATAATAATAATAATAATAATAATAATAATAATAATAATAATAATAATAATAATAATAATAAAAAGTAAAAGAGCAAGAGCATCAAGCGGCATCCAAGAGCTTCCAGCGTCAAGTGTGGGAGTAATGGCACCAGTTATGGATCTCATTAAAATAAACTACCGCTTAGTCCTCTTAATTATCACGACGATTGTTCGTGTCAGCCCTCTTGAAAGAAGGTGAGAGGAAGTTAGGAAGGAATATTAAGGAAATGGGTTTCAAGCTATCATTAAAAGACATAAAGAACTAATTAAACTTATTTTCGTGGTTAATATCACATTGAGAAATACATTAATCTCATGTTATCATCATTATTATTTCCTACCATCACCACACATTTTTCCATCTAAAACCAAACTTGACCTTTTTAGTGCATGTAATGTATACATCGATGATATCACAGAAGCTATATAGAATGCCTTTAACCTCATATACATTCTTGTAATACAGTACTCTAAAAAAAAAAGTCACTTAGATTTTCATTACAGTTATATGCACACTCAAGTATTCTCTGCAGGAGAGCAGAATGGAAATAGACCATCATTTGCAGGAACTGCAAGAGGGACAAAACCTATATATACGAGTATATGTACAGTATATATATAAAGGCAAATGCCAAGAAGGAAAAGTGAAACAATGCAATGGTTGCTAGGCCTTTCAACACAGTCCTTTACCAGAAGACTAGAGTCTGCTAGTAAAAGGACCGTGTGTCGAAACGCCTAGCAACCACTCCGTTGTTTCACTTTTCCTTCTTGGCATTTGCCTTTATTTATACATTCATCACGTTCCATATCTTCGTGAATCAGTTGTACATATACATATATCTATACACACATATATATACACATGTATATATATATATATATATATATATATATATATATATATATATATATATATATATATATATATATATATATATATAATGTATATGTGTCTATAAGGAAAAGTAGGTAGCTTTCCCGCACTAAAGCTATCAGCGTTGCTTTTCCAGAAATCGCTCTTTGCCTACGTTACTCTCAAACAAACGTATATTAAATTTCCTCTACTCGCAGTTGACCAGACTGGAAATTTGCATCCAGTTATTTAGTATTTATTTTACAGAAAAATTTTTTATCCTTCAATAAAGTCTGTTGCACATTTAATCATCTGTTTTTTTTCTCCCATAAGCATAACAATATCTCTTTCAATTTTTGTTCCTGGATAAGGATTGCTCTTATGTAACTCTTAATTGTAAGAGCACTTTCGAACATTTATCCATATATCATTCGAGCAATATCTTTTTCTTTTTGATATACCGGAACACATTTCTTCATACCTTATTTTTGGGAAAATCACTAACATTAGCATAGCCAAGTTTCTCATACACAGTGATTTACAAGAAAGCTGCTTAGAAACCTCCCTAAAAACGACCTCCAATGACCTGATCAGTGAGGAGACTACACTCTTGGTGAACAATCGAGTAAGTGACCCTTTGAAAACTATTTCTTTTGAGGCTCATTGCCAGCTGGCCATGACTCTCCCACTGAATTGGAAGGGAAAAGGTGTTTAGAGAAGTACATGTATTTTGTTATTATACTTCCTAGAATATTTCTATTTTTACTCGAGCAGAGTCTGGATGTGCTTTATGAAGCGGTGAAAGAAAAGAACGGAAACTGGCGAGATGAAGAAAGAGGCATGCAAATGCAAGAAATGGAAATAAGTTTTACTAAACACGTTAGTATCGTTGGAACGACGAATCAGATATTCTTTAATTTAGGAGACGAGTAAGAGATGGTGAAGACTATATTTTGGAATACTAGTTAAGTGATACAGCTTAAATAAAATGAGATAACGTATGCTTAGGAATCTAATTTCACGAGGTTAAAGAAAAACAGTGGACAAAAAATACAAAGCAATCAACTATCTGAGTGAGAAAATTTTACAGGCTGCTGCGGTTGCTGCCCCTGGTGATACTAACTCCCCTTAAATAGTTCTGAATTTTGATCTATTTCGAAACTGTTAAATCACATTCGGCAGTCTATTAAGGTTTAATATAATCCAGACGTCAATAAGCACATACGGTACTGCCAAAGTACTTTATGAAATGTCTACACGTATATTAATCTTAATTTTTTTTATTTTTGGTTTAGCAAATATTTTGTACTCACATACAAGCATTACCAATTCAAATTGCACCAACAGCAGCATAAGAGCTGGTTACAAAGGATACCCCTCAGATGCGTATTTAGCTGGCCACAGATTTTCGTTTCGATACTGACACAGTATGAGAGAACCCTATCCCTTCACTCTTTATATAGTGTTAGGTTAGGCATCTCCATTAATACATTTGAAACATGAGAGCATTTTTCCCCCGATAAAATTGTTTCTCGTGTCTTGCCCACGAAACTGCAACTTCACTCCACAGACACCTTTTGAAGGACGTTAGTTAGTTTGCATAGTTTTATATAGGTTTTTACAGCAATTTTTTTAGGGGAATTGTTAATTTTAGATTTCTGCTCGTTTGTCCTGATTTGTGAATTATACATAGGGCTGTGAATCAAACGGTTGTCGACTAATGGCACTTTGAGTAGGGCCTGTGGACATTCAAATGCAAAAAGATATAAAACTATTTGAATATTTCACACATATCCAGTTGAAAAAGTAAAAAAATGTATTGCTCTTCTCCATTCATGCGAGAAAAGCAATGTAAACATATTGGTTCGTTTTATTTCGAAAGAGCATGAATATGAAATAGACCAGGAGAATGGAAATATTTTAGTTTATGTTTACGAATCGACAAATATAATGTAAATTGGAGAAGGGGAAAATGTTGATATATAGACAGCCAAGAAAAAGATATAACTGATATCTGTTGAGGTTTATAAAAAAAATTCTTAATGAAAAATACGGGCTTTTAACATTTAACAAAGGGAAAATGTAAATCGTCTTAACGTCTCTTGTAGCAACATATCTGATAGAATTTGTTTACCATCGAAGTAATAAAATTGAACC